>JAHZND010000266.1:0-35074 GCA_027744115.1 Acrocyrtus sp. NNG-2020
CGCTGCTACTGCTAGTAAATTGGTATACGTAATAAAAATTTGGTGCCGTAATAATTTACAATTTAGAATACCTAGTAGAATTAGTTGATCTCGCGAAGTAGTAAATTAATGCAGTTTAGAACCAAATCGAAGTTTTTATCAGGATCAGAAAATTATTATTAACTTAATCAGAGAGCACGTGGGTCTTCATTAGCAGTTTATTCAGTTCGGGTTATTGTTTTAAAATTAATCTTCCTCAGTTTTCGGGAAGAGAGAGTTTTATCACTTTTATCAATGTTCATGAAGATGTTAGTTGCTTGCTAACTCCGAACTCGTAGTTAGCTGATTCTTCTCTTATCGAATCGTTAGATACACTGTTATAGTTCAGTTTAGTTTAACAACGATTAAAGATGTTGCGGCTGGAATGCGTCTGTGAAGAGGGTCAAGGGAGTGAGTACTTCAATTTCAATTTAATTAATTTGTATAATTTGCCAAACTATTTCATTTAGTACATTTATTACAACTATACAATACTATACTATACAATAGTACAACTATTTAGTACTTACAATCAGTGAATGATGTTTACTGTTTGCAGATACGTTTTCCCTAGTCTGTGATAAGGTGTACACTGTGGGCCGCAAGCAAGGGGACCTTATGTTCCCAAATGATCAGTCAGTTAGTCGATGCCACGCAAACGTGGAAGTTAGCCATCCAGCAGGAAATGTTGTAAGTCTTTGTGATTTTGTATTTATTTATATGTATAATACATAAGTTCCAATCAATACGATTCCTTTTCCTTTATAACTTTTATGATGATAATTGTATGGGTAGCTGGACCCTACTTTGATACCAACTCTCTCAATAACCGATGCGGGATCAAAATTTGGAACTTTTGTTACGGACGCGAATATACAGGCAAAGCTTGCTTTGAGTCCAAGGGAGTCTGTTACTGTTGAAGTAGGAGAGAAAGTCAGATTCGGACTTCAATGGAATGAGTTTAAGTAATGTGTAGTATTAAAGTACAATTTTGCATTTCATTTTTATTTATAATGACGCGCACTGAATGTTTGGAAATTAGCCATGTACTTTATGATTGACATTCCAGAATTTGCTACAGTCCGTTTGTGGTAACTACATCATCAATGAGGCCATCAACTGAAATTAAATCACAGATAAGAAAATTAGGAGGACATTTTGTAGATGAATGGAGTGGGCATGTCACACATCTTATGATGGAGAAAGTAACCTTAACCGTGAAAGTTGCCTGTGCACTGCTTGCAGCAAAGCCGATTGTTACACCTGCTTATGTATCTAAAGTCCTTGCCACATTCGAGGCTAAAGAGCCACTACCCGCTGTAGAAGATTTTCTTCCTCCAGTGGTTGAAAAAGAAATTGCTAATTTGAAGGAGTCTAGCTTTCTTCCAAATTCCGCAAGAACAACACTATTTTGTGGAAAAACCTTTTTATTTTGTACACAAAAGCATTTAAGGAAAATGTCATTGGCAATTGCAGCCGGAGGTAAGTCAAGTTACTTAAGTTCAGAATCGAATAGTTTTACTATGATTAGTGTGAATATAAATTATTTATAGGTATTTGAGAAATGCTAATATTTTTAATTTTGTAGGCGGGACGGCAACTATGATAAACAAAGATACTGAAGCAGAGGGGAATGTAGTTAGCAATAAGTATATTATAATGGGCCAACCTTCCGACATTACTTCTGCAGAAAGGGATCCGAAAGTCAGGCTTATTATCGGTAAGCTACTATTTCTAGATTATTTCCTAATTTTTAGTAAATTAAACAAATAATCCTATTTTACTATTGTATGTTATAGACATATATCGAAGGTCTGGAAAGAGATTTATCGGAGACTCTGAAATCGGACTTGCGGCTGTTCATAACAGCGTTACGAAATTTTGCAATCCAAAATACAGCATGGCAAATGCTGTGCTCCCAAACCTAACTACACAGACTCAGTCCTGCAGCGCTTCTATAGTTCCGGAAACTCAAATAGATAGCCAACTGTCATCACTAGGAAATGATACAAGTCGTAGAATAATTAATGAAACAGTTGTGGGAAATGAAGAAGATAACGCTAACAAAAGTGACAATGCCGAGTTAGAATCTATGTCTAGTGATACATCTACTCGTGGAACAAAACGACAGGCTGAGTCCGGACCGAATTCCTCAAAGAAAAGGTGTGACGAAGTTATAATACTAGAATAATTTACATAAATAGCCAAATGTATATTGTTTGTAATGTCATATGTACTGAAGTTTATACGAAAAGTAATTCATTGGAGTTTCCTATTTGTGGGTTATATTGGAAAAGTAGTGTTATTGAACAATGAATTTCGAATACCTTCTTATCATGAATTGGCGCTTCACTTATTATTCAATAGTTTAATTGTCGAAAGTAATTTTGTTCACGTCTGACCGAACCTACATATAAACCGAGGCTTTTGTTTAAGGGATTGTCTAAAGGCGCATCGAAAGCACCGCTATTCCTGCCTGTACTAAAATTGAGCCATATGATCGAAAAAACGCTTTAAAAAGGTAAACAAAGCGTAAAAAATCTGCATGTTTATATTTGCTATGCATTTGCTATGTATATGAGTCAGTAAGTGTTTCTTTACCCGTGCTTCCTACTACTGAACTCAAATTTATTTAAACTTAACCCGATCAAGTATTGCACTCCTGCGATTGCCAGATTTTCTATTGTTGGTTTGTATTAGTTGTTAATGTTAGATATAGCCATAGTCATAAAGGAGTATGGCTGTGAAAAGTATTTTTTGTACTTAACAAAAAGAGTCAAATGAGAAATGAGAAAATAATGTTTGCTAATAAAACATTGTGTAAACTAAAATTAAGTGTAGCTCCAATTCAATTTTTCACTGTATACAGTAAACTTGACACTGTCCATAAAAGATCATAAGTTCTGTACCCACATATTTTTCAGTTTTTCATTATTGGAACTATTGGCAGAAAGAAAAGCAACAAGCGGTGAAATGTGAAGTCTACAGTGGTCATGTTAATTGCTGTATTTGAATTATTAGCACGTACTTTTTGTCGTTTTTGCGTCATGTTTTTTCTTTACTAACAGATCTGCTGAGGAATGTTTACCTGAACGAAGATCAAAACGGTTGAAAGATCTAGCAGAGCCGAAGAAGCCATTAGCTGTAAACTTATTACGGAAGCCACAAACTCAGAACCAATCATCGGAGTCCTCCCGACGTGCTCTATCAAACTTATTTAATTTTAGTGATAGCGACAGTGACGGATGTGGAGACAATGATGGTAATGTAGTCTCAGCAGTTGTCGATCCTCAACCAGAACTTTACAACCAGGAAGAAAACCCGGAAGTTGTTCCATGTTCTGAACCGGAGGAGCCTTTGGTTTGTAGCAAAACATTTTTCCTCATGTGAGAAATTGATGAATATCAATAGGCTAGGAAGTATTAAAATACCATACGTTTTATTTACATTTAGGTGAACATAGTAGACGTACGAAAGTTGCAGTCTCTAAGATCAACAAGATCATCTCAAGAATCTATTGTGGAAACAAATGTGGCAGTTGACCAAGACATAAGAAACGAAAATAGAAATTCGAATATTGAGAGAAATACTGCAATAGATATTTCGGATTCTCCACCGGAAACTGCAGAAGCTCCTGAAGTAAACCAACATAATATTACTAGAAACCCTGGAACTGATTTCATTCAGACCGTGTCCTCATCAGTAATGGAGCAGAAAACGATTGCTGTTTTCGCCACACAAAGCAAACCAGATGAGCAAGTATCTACAAGCCGTGCTAGTTCCAGTAGGAAGCGTTTGAGGGGACAGGAGGATGACGATAGTGCCCTTGTCGAAAAAACAAAGAAAATAAACTTGGAAGATTTAAAAGATCTTGCTAAGAAAGAAAGTGGCGTGACCCTAATTAAGAGACCACTTATAAATAAAAATTACTTGCCTCGAAGCCAAACCTTAAACAACCTCCATTGCAGACAAGAATTCAACCCACAAGGGAAAACTTGTGAAGAACTTCAAGACGTTCAAAAAAGTGCTGCCAAAGCATGCACATGCTGGTTGTAACATTAGTCGTATCTCAGAAATCACATCTGGTTCTTCTGGTAGAAGCGCCAACACTACTATAGACTCAGTTAGAAATGTTAAACCTATGAAGTTAGTGGTTAAAGATTATGATCCGGGCTGCACGAACTACGCAAATAATAGCTCCGCTACCCTTATGCCACCTCCAGCTTCTCCCTTTCGTTCACATCCCCCTAATCCCCTTATTCGGCCTCCCAGTCCTCTCCTTATGCCACCTCCCCCTCCTCAACCTGAAGTTATGGATCTGGAAGATGATGGCGATGGCGATGATCCTGATGACCCTTGGAGTTTTACATAAGGTAAATGAAATATGGTTACTTTGTCGGAACGTTCGTCCAATTGGAATCTCTGTATGCCTACCGACATGAGTACTGACAATTGTGAGTACATACCTTAACGTAGGTATCTTTACAACTCTATGTGGAAAATAATTTCACATTATCGTTCACACCGCTCTTACGTTATTTTGAATATTTTTAACTTTAATTTCAAAAACTGACTATACAAAATTATTGATTTTATACAGTAGACAAAAACAACTTGAAACTTATAATGCGTATATTCCTATAAATGTGATCTAGCTTGTAGTTGTCTTACAATCTACATATGTATTATTAGCTATACGGTAACTTGGTGAGTATGGAGTTACATTTACAGAATAATACAATAAACGATTAGCACTTCTTTATGAAAATTAAAACTAATGTTAACGATGAACTAGAATGTGATTAATAAAGTTAACAAGTAATAAAGCTGTAAAACAAATATCGAACAGAACTAAAACTTGAAACTAACTTAATCTAAAATCTAAATTAGCATTACTATACAAAACCATAAGATACCTATACCTATTATTAAACACTGCATAAACTATAATGAGATCAGTCTATGTATCAGGGTAAACGTATTTTTTATAAAATGCATTTANTTTTACAAAATGCATTTAAAATATGCATGTCAATTCATAAGGCACAATTCGGTTCGCCTCTGATTAAAGTGAATATTTGACATTGAATGTCCCTAGATGTTCAGAAGCTCCTGGAAGACCGGTCATGAGTAAGCAAATCTGCCCAAAATGGGAGGTTTGCTTACTCATGATGACCCCTGAAGGGAATGTACCAAATTTGACAAAAATGGGCCCATCCGTTTCATTTAAAGTACATAGTAGCTAAAGTTCATGACCCCCTGGGGTCGCCCCCCCCTACGATTACTCATGACCCCTAGAGGGGATGTACCAAATTTGACACAAATTGGCGCATCCGTTTCATATAATGTACATCATAGTTAGCGGTACATTTTTCATTTTTCCATAGTCCTCAATAGTAGGCGGAAATCCGTAGTCTGCATCTTGACGGGAGTAGTCGATTCGGCATTTATTTTTTGACGCTGCCAATAAAAGGAGCAAAAATTAATGCCTAGGGAAGGATTAGAACCTGTGTACGTATATAATAACCCACTTAAAGTTCATGACCCCCTGGGGTCGCTCCCCTTGGGTCAAATTTCCCCAAAATAGGACGTTTGGTTACTCATGACCCCTAGAGGGGATGTTCCAAATTTGACACAAATCGGCGCATCCGTTTCGGAGCTAGAGCGCACACGGACGGACGGACGGACATGAGCGATTTTATATGCTAGCTCCGCAGCAAATAATTATGAGCTTAACTGGTCTATCAGTTTAATGGTGATGATTGGATATAGCTGTTTATAGATCATTGAAAGCAATTTATCACATTTTCTCATAAAAAGTCACAAAGGTCTTAATAAATCACTTCTATTAGGATATGATAACTGATTAAATTAGCAATTTAGCATGCGCTCACTTCCATACATCAATTTACTAATGGTTGGGGAAACGTAAGATAATGTCTTTGTTTCTTTTTAAAACTATAATTGCATATTATGTATCCGTTGGGTTATTAATTATTATTTCATCTATTTACAAGCTATACAAGAAAATGCGCATAAAATGACGCTCGTTCATATCTTACGATAGCATAATTTTTAATATTAGCCAATCCCATTGAAATTCTTTGAACATTACCTATGCATAAAATTGTGCAGTGAACTATTATTAAACGTGTTTACGTAACACGATCGCATCAGTTATTTTTCGAGACCGCATCCTTTTATCGTGTGAAACCGTTTTTAAATAAAAATACTACTGGCCATTCACGTTTTTAGTGCCGAGCCGTGCTGCGAGGCGTTTCGCGTGGCCTTCAAACCGATAATAAGATGGTGAGCCTAAGACCTCTCAAACGACAGGGAAAAGAGGCTTTTATATAAAAAGAAAGATTTCGACTCAAAATGAAGTACTACGTCTATTGACCACTGACGCCAAGCATCTCTATTTTGTTCTTCCGTTAAAAGTTTCTGTGCGTCGATTTTCAAAATGTTTTCCAAAATTTTGCTTGTCCTCCTTTGGGGTAAAATAATCATGGCTGGACACCTTTCCCAGTATCAAGTGGGCTATGGATTTGTAAACCAAGGCGGAGTGGGTCCACACGGTCAGTACTTACCGGGTGGTGCAAAGGTCGAAGTTCGGAAGGATCCCTATGAAACAACTTACTCTGTGAATGAAGAAGGTCCAAATTACTACAACTACAAGTTTGTAAAGCAGTCTACTGCATCAGATCGATCGTTGCATCATCCCGACTACTCAGCTGCCCACCATAATCCACATCCCCACCATTATCCTAACACTGGGCATGGTTTGGGTCACTTGGGAATTCAATCAGAACATGGAGCGCCTATACATGGAGGAGTGATTGGAATTGGAGGAGCAGGATCCCCCATCCACCCAAATGCATATCCACTTGGCCTTGGCCCTCACAATCATAATTATCATGGTGGTCATCCATACGCCGGAGGATACAATAATGGCCATCCTCATCATCAACTTCATCCCGGCGCTCCTTTCTAAAAAACAAGCAATCTTCCCACCCGACAACAATACGGCACAGGATATACGAACAGGACAGAGACAAACAGCAACCGCTCAATATTTTTATTACTAAACAAGCCACAGCTCCAGAGAAAAAAGGTCGTAAAACTTTCGAGAAAAAATGCAGTTAGATCAATATCAAAAACTGTAATTTTCCATTCCTCCATTGTACCATGTAACAACAGCAAAACAACGAAACGGAGAAAAAAGATAACCTGAAGGACATTTCATCCTACATACTGCAGCGGAGCAAGAATGTTGCATAAAAGTTGCATTGTTATGCAGTCTCCTGCTCTCCCCAACTCAACCTTTGTTCCCTTCATTATTCATGCAGCTTTTAGGTATACGCTCTGGTAAAATCAGTCGTACCACTTTTATGTAATAAAATTCGTTTTTATAACGTTACATAAGTCGCCCTTCCTTTTTGTCCCTTTTGCTATTTACTTTTACTTTCCCTTCTCACCACGTGCACAGCGTGTGGATATTAAAAGCGAGCTAAGCATTTTTTGTCAAAGTGATTGATCATGATTATCATAAGTATAATATCATTATTTTTACTGCATATTGACTTGATTCCATTACAATTTTCACGACACGCCATATCATATTCATAAAATGGATTACATAATGAAACTGAATCCGAAACGGTATATCAAAGTGCATTAATTCCTTATGCCCTTTGCGGACAATTCCATATTTCTCGGTTCATCTCGGTCCGTTTCGCCCGTTTACTCGCAGCAGAAACAACAGCAGAAACTCTAGAGGTTCTTTGAAGTGCTCATTAAGTAGTTTGGAAGTTGGATGCTTATTACATCGCAGCACTCTCCGTGTACATTCCTGCGATGATTTTTATGTGGAAAGAAGGCTTGGTGCTAGTCTCTGCTTTCTAATACGATAAAAACTTATAATGCGCAGTTTCTGTCCAATAACAATGTGCTTCGCTCAAAGTAAACGAGTGGTGTGGTCTGTGGCCATAGTCGCACGTCTTTGTCAGGGAACTTCAGTTCCTAAAGCTCTGCAGTATAATTCATTAGAAAGTACAAGCACTGGTAAAAATCATGCCTTATTTACCTGACTACGTTGGGCTGTATGATCATCCAAAAAACATATTTTAACTGGCATTGAGTGCCAATTAAGTAAATACGCATTAGCCTGTCAAAAGCAGCCTACTCTGTGTTTTCAGTCAAAACAGAACTGGAGCTGTACAATACAAACCTAAAATGCAGAGTGTCGGAGACTCGAAGTAGAAATTAATTCTGACTTTGACCAGTTCACTTCATCAAAGTGGCATTATGGCATCGTCGAAATCTATCCTGTTATATATTACGTCACGCTTGTTTATACTCCTTGGCGGTTTGGTTCCAATTCCAACTTCAACGCTATTTTTGGCTTATCTGGCTATTTACCATGCACCCTGCCATTTACCATGAAGAGTGCAGACAAAAAAAATATGTCCCTGACCATGGTTTAGATGTTACGTACCTAAATGTACCCTTTCCGTGACTTTGCTCTTGGCTGTTTTCTGTTTTCGCTACGGATGGAGGAAGCAGAATTGCAACAACAAGTTTTTTTGTAGCGTTCCTATTGATTTAAAAAATCCTCAATGCAGAAGATTTTTTTTTTCTTTATATTTATGCGACAACGAAACCCATATGCCTGTTCACTAGTGCGGAATGAATGTTAGCGTCCTTTTCTTCTCTTAATTTGTTTACTTGCATTACCATACAGAATAAATCCCTATTGCCAAGTGGATTCTGCCAGTCTGATTCTGATATGAGAAAAAACCGTATCCAAACAAAGCTAAATGAGCCGTACTCACACTTGCAATTACAATTCATACATTTTACCAAAATGCCATGCTTGTAAAAGTCTTTGTGCATTGCATAGAATAAAATACATATCTGAGATTAGAGGACAGTCGAGATTCCTTCCAAGATCTAGAATGTTTTTATTCTCTGATGCTATTCTGGTATGGTGGGCAATATTATAGGCAAAGCACCCGAGCTCTTTTCTTTGTATAGCAGCAAACCAGCAATAAATATCTTTGCAGTTCTAGTACATACAATAAAGACAACTTTTATATGGAGCGGACTGTACTGTTTCTCCATATTCACACCCCACAAAAATAAGTGCGTTTATTCTTGTCAGTCCTAACTTTAGAAGCTGCATAACATGCACTGAGTTTGTGATCGTGTCTTTTTTACAAAACATTTTTTTCTGTACATTCTTATGCATATATGCATTCACGAGAAAAGGAGCAAAATAAAGACTAAAAATGTTCTAGCGGTTTGCGGTGATGCATTGTGCTACTAATAAAAATTTCTAAAAATTTCCAGCGAAGGAGGTGTGCAGTTTGGTAATAGGGAGGAGGACAATTTTCTTTTGTGCATTAAGCAGGTAAGTCAAAAAATAAGTTGCGGAGGGTGATAGTAAACTTCTAGACATGAGGGAGTAAAAAACTGCGTCGTTCTCCAAATGAGAAGTATCGACAGTCAAACTACCAGGAATAAACATTCAAAATTCATAAACAGACATAAAAAGTAATGAGGAGCTACTATCAGCAATAAACAAATACAAAAAACTAGACAAAGTTAATATTGCCACGTAGTGTTTGCAAAGTAGAGCGATTTAGGGGGATTAAGTAATTTAGATTTTTTGTTGTGATGTGTCATCATCGTCTATAGCAAAAGTTAAAGTTCAGTAACAGAGATCATTCTCACACAGGAAAGAATTTTTTAAAGGACAACGTTTTTCCTTTAGCTTGACGAGAAGAGGACGGGATTGAACTGCAGTCAACTCAAAGGAATTAGGTACATGCACCTTGCGGCATTTATTTACTATTTTCTATTTACTCGTTTCAAATTACACTACACATTAGCCAATACTAGGCTAAATTTTGTATGGATCTCTTGAGCAATTTCTCTTTGCACTGAGCAAGCAAGTGCTTCCATTTAAAAAAAAGCTGTGCGGAGTAAGTTATGAGTAATTTGACAGAGTGACATTAAGCTTAAAATTTTCCATTGGGCGATTGCGAATTTGCGACCCGCTGGCACTTGGCACTACGCTTATTTTTTCAAAAGGGTCTCGCGGAAAAAAGGAAAATATTTGTGAAAAATACACTGAAAAAAATCAAAACATTTTAAAATCTTTTCCTGCCCACAGCCAAACGTTTCATTTTAAAAATTGTAAACAAAACAGTGCAAAAATCTAACTCATGCCATAAATTACGGCTGTTGCTGTTATTCCTTCGGTAATTATAAAGCAAAGCAAATCTTGTTGGTAATTATGATTTTTACTGTGTGAGTGCTGGACGTTAACCGATCGTCGGCACTATCATTACAAAATCACAGCCTTCCTAATTCCTGATGTGCAAGCTAATATTTATCTAGTGTAAATTTCGCCTTGTTTGCATGAGCCATATTATTGTAGTCTGAGTCTGTTGCCAAAAAATTACTATACAGCGTGCACTGATCGTGATCTGGCTAAATTTTTTGCGTTGGAGTAAACAAAACATGCACAGTGGGTTTTCGAGTCATTTATTGTTTGCGTGTGCCTACTCATCTAAAATCTACTTCACCCGTATAAAATCGTGTTTCCAGTTGCGCAGATGGAAACTAGCATTAGGATGATGGGATGATTTGTTAGGCAGCTTCATGATACTGCGCGAAATTGCTACGTTTCAAAGTTATGTATATAGTTTGGGAAAATCTTTTCCTACTTATTACATATTACATTACTGAAAAGATATTTATATAAGCGGGCCACTTTCGTGTATGCTAAAAATGCAATTTCTGTCGAAGTTGAGATGAGCGTGTAGAGCAGACTGCATTTGCTGGTCGAGAGTGTTTTCGTGCTGAGCGATTATTGCGATTACAGAGCTGTAGTTGGCCACGTATAATGTTTTTTAGCATTTAGCCATGAAAGATAAACTAATTTTTGCACACCGTCTTGTGTGCCACTTGAAACAAGAATATTATTAGGATGCTTTGCTGTGCCGTTTTTTTTAGCAAACAGTTCAAAGTTTAGTAGGGGGAATACAAACATGTCATAAATAAGTGATGGAGCTCTTCCACATTTCCTTACCGGCCAGGAAACAATTTTTTGCCCACCACTACTACTTTCTATAGGCCGTTTTGCAAATCCCAGGGTGAATAGAAAGTAGTAATGATCTGCTAATAAAACCTTCGCACATTTTCAAGTAAACAGCTTTTGCGCTAATTTTTTCTGGGGCTGGGACGCCATGGTTAAAACTAGCTAACTCGCTCACCATCCCCATGTTTTACCTCTCACTCATTGTACGAAGTCTTCAATCCTGAAAAAAATGTTATGCAAACACTGAAACATTTCCTTACCGGCCAGGAAACAATTTTTTGCCCACCACTACTACTTTCTATAGGCCGTTTTGCAAATCCCAGGGTGAATAGAAAGTAGTAATGATGTGCTAATAAAACCTTCGCACATTTTCAAGTAAACAGTTTTTGCGCTAATTTTTCTGGGGCTGGGTACGCAACGGTTGAAACTAGCTAACTCGCTCACCATCCCCATGTTTTACCTCTCACTCATTGTACGAAGTCTTCAATCCTGAAAAAAATGTTATGCAAACACTGAAGAAAAATAAAAAGGATAATATTGCAGATAACCTTATCTCGAATTTTCCATTAGGAATTCAGTCCCATAACAAGACTGAAGATGTATTTAGGTATTAAGTAAATGTACACAGGTTACCCCAGTTCCCTTTCCTTTCTTCGCATTTCAGCTTATTTCTAGGAATTACCAACCTACTCTTCGCCGCTTTTAATTAGTAATTAGTTTTGACTGCCTTAAATGCACTCACTACCACTGTTTTCAGCGCTTTTTTGAACGCAAAGCAGACCCGCCTATTATTTCTTAGTTTATCTAGCTAAGCAAGCTTTACACGAACCTACCTAATTGATATCGATATAGGTATATGTAGGCATATTTCTTTAAATATTATATTTATAATCTGCCACCACCATTGCCGTCAAAAGGAACTTTTAGTTTATATGAAGTATAGTAATATGGTAAACTAGCTAAATACGTGTAATTTAAATGTGGAGCGTTTGGAAAGACTTTTTCTCTAAGAAAAGTGGAGTGTAGGTTATGCTCATACCAAAGTTATTTATACCATGTCTTGATGTCTTATATCCCAACACAATCCACTTTTTCATTCAGCTATTGCCTATAATTTGTGAGCGAACTTAACGAGATTTTTTTTCTGTCGTGCCGTACTCATGCATAAACATAACTATAACCGCATTTGGGAGCGTAATCATCTCTTTTCATTTTTAGTTGAACTTCTATCTTCGCGTTCACACACGCTGCAAACAGCGATAAGAAATTTAGTATAAAGGGAAGACAAGTCTGAGACTCTGCGCTCAGTCTCAGAGCAGATTACTAAACCATTTTCCCACTCTTTTACTAGTTAGCAGTTGGAAAGAGATAAATACGCGTGGAAGTGGAAGAGAGTATAGTGATCTTAAAAGCTAAAATAATAATTACTTTTTTTAGCAACTTTCTGCCCGAAATATTTGTTTTTCTTTAATTTATCTAATATCAGACGAACGACAAAGTACGAAATTACAAAATCTTTAATCGAGCGTGAAAAGAGAAAGTACATTAATAACTTTTAATAGCTTTTCTAATTAATTACTTATGTTTTCTTTCTCCACAGGCCTTTTGCATTTTATGCACGTAAACGAGTAACGACTCATCAACTTGTATCAACTCAACTTTCTGCCAGAATTGTCAACACTGTCATTTCATAGTGACTTACAGATTTCTTTCTCCACAGGCCTTTTGCATTTTATGCACGTAAACGAGTAACGACTCATCAACTTGTATCAACTCAACTTTCTGCCAGAATTGTCAACACTGTCATTTCATAGTGACTTACAACAAAAGATCTTTCGCTGCATTAATAGCAGACAGCCTTTTCGGATTAAAACTACTTGAACAGCTTGTGAGGACTAAAACAGACCTTTTTTTACTCGCCTCAAATCCGCCGATAAAAGTGTCTTCGTGAAAAAAAGTGTTCCGGACTCATCATCAATCTCCTCTGGAGCAGATGTTCCCAACATTCGATTGTTTTCATAGCTGTGCCGCATTAACATAATAAGTTTACTTTTTGTGTGATAATTACTTGTTGACGCAAAGCTAAAAACCAAAAAGCTAACTCTAATTACATCAGATGCATACACTCAACAGAAGCTGTCATTGTCATTATTAAGGAGCAACATATTTATTCAAGCCTCTTTACATCTTTAGCAAATTATTTTTTTTACAAATAATTTTCGCACAAAGACAAAAAAGACAAGACGCTCAAGTACATTATTACTATTACTACTCAAACAAGTTCACCAAATGACCTTTTCTACGGTATCTCTCTGCCGAGCCTGCACTTACTAAAATTGCAGTCATTTTTTTGAGATGCACATTTAAACAATTCAATATCAGCCACACAATTTTCAGCTTTGCTTCAGTTAAAATAGCAAATCCTGTGCAAAATACTAGTAGTGCTGATAAAACCAGAGCGTCAACAGTCCTATGACTATCGTAAAGTAGCTTATCTTAGCTGATCGTGATCACCATCACATCGTCATCATCGCAATCGCATCATAATCATCGTGCCAGGTCAGCCGAAGAACACATGCACTTCGGTCTCTGTAATACATTTTGTTATTGTTCCGTATAATACAGCCGAGTAGTCAGTATATTACTGCCCAACAGCAAAAAAACAATTCTTTCGGATAAGCGATAAGCGCTAAAAAAGTGTGTAAAAAGAGGACGAAGACGAAAGGAGTGAACCTCTGCGAAGCCATCCTTTCTATGATAAACCAGCAAAAAAAGTGCTTTTGGAGGAGAAGGTGTACGTGCAAAGTAAAAGCTTCTTACTACGGCATAGCCACACTCACAGCTTCATTGGCCCTCTCGTTATTCTGAAGAGGAGGTGTGTTCCTTGCTAAGCTGAATCGATGTACAAGTTTTGGTGGCTGACAACGAGTTGAAGTTAATAAAAAAACAGGACAGAGGACATTTTGCACCACAACACTAGAGTACAACGCTGATAGTTTTGATAAGCGAGAGAGCAAGAACAAGATAAGATAGTTTTTTTGGGAGAGCAACAGAAAGAAATAGCCAAAAGCGCCAGCTTTGATAAATATTTTTGCTGTTGAAATTTACAAGTGTCAAGTAAAAGATTCTTGGATTTGCCAGTAAAAACTGTGAAATTAATTATTTTGAGAAGAGTTGTAGTGGAGGTTAAAGACGGTTAGCTGGGATCGTAAAAAATAAAGAGTTGAGCTGCCCAGCCCAAGCTGAAAGTGCACGGGGGTCAAGGAGAATACACATTTTTGAGACCAAAACAAACAGTTTTTTGAGAGAGAGAATTTTAAAGAAAAAGGTGAAGTGAAAGTGGTTAAGATTAATTGTGACCGAGAGCACCAGCAGTACCATTAGCCAGCCGTTACCTTTTTGGATAACCATCCCGAGCTAATCCGAATTCTGACTGTCGTTGAGAGGAGAGGAGGACAGATTTTAAAAGTTGCCATTTCCAACTTCGTCATTGTGAACTGAGAGAATTGGTGTCTTCCGTGTGTGCCACCAACTTTGGAAGTCAGGTCCAGCCTCTCCGCCAAAATTTAATTGGCATTTGGGATTCATTTAATTTCTGATAAGAACTTGTAGTTAAAATCTATTATAACGCTGCTATAAACTTTTATTTTACTCTCTCCTAATTTTCTCTTCCTAATCTCTGTTCAACAAAGTTTTTGTTCACTTTTATTTTCAAAAACTTGCACAACTCCAAAACAAAAAGTTAAATATTTGTAATCACTTTCCTTTATTTTATTAACCTGATTAAGTTTTTGATGTGAAAGTCTTTGTTCTTTAAAGAAAACAGTTTTACTTTTTTCTTACTTTCTGTAAAATAGTTCTCTTAACCGAAAACAAATGGTCTTTAAGTTTTTACTGTTAAGTTTACCTTTATGAATGCGCTCATCATCAGTCGCTCAGGACGTCTATATAATATTATTAATGTACACTCCATCTGGGTTACGAGACGTTCATCACTCTCACAGAATTTCAGAGTCTTTAAATCAAAAATTATATTTCCACCTCAAGTATATGATTTGCTGTCGTCAATACTGAAATTTCGAAAGTAATTTGTGTGATAAGTCAAAAAAAAGTCAGAAATCTAATTAACTTCAATTTTTTACTACTGCGCTTACGCATCCGTTAACTATTTATTATTTTTATATACAGAATAGAGTTTTTTCTTCCAATTTTCGAATCTGAATCTTGTTATAACTATTTCGCTTCAATCAAATTAGTTACAAGAGAGTAATTCCACGAAAATAATATATTAGAGAGATTTAACTTTTAGTTCAACTGTAACGTAATAGTACAAAAAGATTTTTTTGAGAGTAGTTAGCTTAAAATATATATTAGCATTTATCTCTGGAACAAAAAACCAAAATCTTTTGGATACGATAATTGTGTTTGAGGTGTGCCCCCTAATTTCTGGAAAATGTCTCAACGTGACACTATAATTCATCTAGTTGCTGGAGGGTACGTGAAGATTTAATTTATTTTCGACTAACAAAAAACGCATTACACGGGCGAATCTTCCTTTTCGGCTTTTGGCTTGCGACAACTCTTAATAGATTACAAAAATATCAATCATGACAGGTCCCTACTTATTTTTTGCTCCATGTTATTTTTAGTTTTCAATTACCTATGTATTTGCAAATATCTTAATAGGGTTAAGGTAGGTAGGTCATCCTTCTTTGATAAGGTATTTTAGGGAAAGTAAATAAAAAATTTCATCAAACAATTTCGGGTCTTCATCGATCATCAGCAAGGTAAACAGCGACGGGGAGAAAAGCTAATTATCTCACTTTCCTTTCAGGGTCACCTTTTTTCCATTTTGGGTGACATTGGAAAAATAGCGTGTAAAAGCTGGGAAAGTAGCTAGAGCTAGAATAGCAGGAATTTCAAGAGAGAGTATATAGGAGCTAGGCGCAATTAAAGATATAGTATCCATATCGCATGACCAAATCCTACGTACGCAGATAACCTTTGGAACGGCTCCAATCGCGTTATATCATTTTGTGAGGACGTCACTGTCTCGGGAAAGGATACGCTAAGGTGACGTGTGGACAGGTGTCCACATTCTTGAAATGCATGGGCTTTCTTGAAACAAAAAGCGAACTGTCTAGGCTCTTGAATTTAACTAAAAGTATCAAGTTAGGGCTATTATTTGTAGTGGTTCCTCATCCTAAGCTTTTTATCATGTAAAAATATCATATTGGGTATAAAAAATAGAAAACTAACCTAAAAACATTTCGCGCATGACAAAAATTAATTGCTTCCACACGACATTATTACTACAAAAATTACAGATAGCAGACAATTGGCACTATTATTCTAAATATTTTTCTTTTCTCCAAACAGGGTAGCGGGAACGGCCGGTGCTGTTGTAACTTGTCCGCTGGAAGTTGTGAAGACAAGACTACAGAGTTCAAACCCAGTTTTTGGCAACCCACCGCCCCTCACAGGCCCTTACCGTAATGGCGGCTCTTCCTACTCAGGTGGTCGCGGCAGCGGATCTAGTCTCTCCAGATATAACACGGGCTACTCCAAAACAAGGCTGTTCAGTACTTGCGTCAACTGCGGAAGGAATTCTCACATTCTCGCGGTTGCCAGAGGACATCCAAATACACCCATGCCAGCTAACAATGTTCCAAAACTTGGACTTATGCAGTGTATCCGGTAAGTTTAATGCTCCAATATAGCTATTAACCTTTGTACCCCAAACAGCATGTTCTCTTTCGAAACATTTCAATTTCCAGAGGTAGATAGTGGGTGACAAACGTGACCATTGACCATCCTTCGCATGGCGATAGTGACATTTAAACTAGTTAGATTCAGTTTTTATTTCAAGATTGAGCAATTTGCACATTTGATAGAACCGTGACACTTATTTTTGTGTGAAGCAAAATCAGGATATTTTCAGTAAATAACCAGCTATCACCAATCACCTCGATACTTGATTCATTATTCAATGCATGTATATAGTGATGGAAAATTGAGGATATAGCAGGATATATTTAGTCTCAAATTTTAATTTAAATACGTTGAGTTGTTTGTTTGACTTGACTCATTTCATGCCCTTTTATCTATTCATGGTGAAAGAGACAGAAATAGAGTGTTATAAGAATGTTATAGGCCAAAAACTGTAGGTATAATAAATAAAGTTAAACATATTTTTTTCTTACAAAGCTATATGCATTCAGCATAGAGGAAAGGAAGACAAATATCGCGTGGTGATCGTGATCATAAGATTATCATGAGATGAGTGTATGACATTACGATGAAATGTATATATAGGCAGTTTTAATTAGTAATAATTGGAGTAGGCTCATTTCATTTACATGATGAATTTAGTTCTGTTTTAAGACATGTTTGTTTGCTCGTAGACCACCCTGGAATGGAAAATTTTCCATCTGATCCAAGATAGTAGTTTGGTTTATTCCAGTTCTCTGAGGAAATAGTGAAGAAAAGGTCCGTGTAGGGTTATCTTTACCAAGCAGAAATCTCTGCTTTTTTGGTTTAAAAACGTCTCAGAAAAAATGCTTGACCAGGTTAACTGAGGCTATCGGAGTTATGAACTGAAACTGACGTATGTAATGAATACGCTTTATTTATCCTATTTGCTGATGCTGTATAAGGTAGTTTTTTAAGGATCGGCCGATCTATGAAAATGGGATGGTGGTGGTGTCTTCGGAGGCTGTGCAGTGTGTGCATGTTTTCCAGTTATAGCCTACCATTATCAGTCCTCCTTTTTTTGGTAGTGTCTTGATACATTAATACAATTGGAGTTAATTTAAAAAGAACCAGTGCTCCATGTTTTAGTCCAAAAATATACGCCTTTTTTAACTGAAACTGGTCAAGTTATATCCGGATTTTCCTCAGATTTTGTAAATTTTCCATTCCAGGGGTTAAGCTTGATCAGACAGGCTTAATCGGATTTTGTTTGGTTTAATTAAAAAATGCGGCGACGACGGAATAAATGCATAGCTTCGTTGTACAACGCCCATTCATATTATTTCATATTGATATTGATGTTAGCCAATGCAATGCTTTTATAGGTATATCTATTTTTTAAATTGGGATGTACAAACATCTTACTTGATAAGCAGTTATTTTTGCCAGAAAAGAAGATAGCCGTTATAATGTTGTAATTGACCTCTTAGGTATTTAGGTATACTGCTTAGGTTAAATTTGAATTATTGAGTGAGTGAGTTAAAGTTCTTATGAAATCTTGTTAAGGATATAATATGAGGCTGGGTAAAGGGGTGTATATGGTACTCCTCAAAAACTGTCGCCAGTCCAGTGTGACAGGCGCCAGATAAATCAGCAAATCACGCATAGATAAATTGAAAAAATTGCTAACTCCAATTAAGGGCTGTACATTGATTCAGTTTGAAATAAGATTAAGATAGGCTACATATTTTTATTTTTTTATTTTTCTGATAAAACTTGCTTTTTCTGGATACTCAAAAACGATACATGAACATGAATGACGCTACAGTATGATATGACTGTTGACCATTACGTTAGCAAATGTATGACTTGTATTTATATTCAAATATTGAAGATTTCAAATTTCAATTATTGAAATGTATTAATTTGCTTTTCCAGACTTATCATTGAGAAGGAAGGGCCTCGTAAATTGCTAACTCCAATTAAGGGCTGTACATTGATTCAGTTTGAAATAAGATTAAGATAGGCTACATATTTTTATTTTTTTTATTTTTCTGATAAAACTTGCTTTTTCTGGATACTCAAAAACGATACATGAACATGAATGACGCTATGATATGACTGTTGACCATTACGTTAGCAAATGTGTGACTTGTATTTATATTCAAATATCGAAGATTTCAAATTTCAATTATTGAAATGTATTAATTTGCTTTTCCAGACTTATCATTGAGAAGGAAGGGCCTCGTGCACTGTTTAAAGGACTTGGACCCAACATAGTTGGGGTCGCGCCATCCAGGGCGATTTACTTTTGTGCGTACTCGCAGTCCAAAAAGACCTATAATGAAATTTTCCCGATGGAGTCACCAGTTGTTCACATTTGCTCTGCTGCTACTGCAGGTAAGAATTAGGTTTGCGCTTTTTTGAGGAGTAGCTATCTGTATCAAATCAAGTAGATGTTGCAAAACGTGGGACGAACGACGTGAAAAACAATAACAAGAATGATAAGATGACATGCTCTTGATGCGTGTGTGGAGATGACATTTTGTAACTTGGCAGTGCATGTACGGAACAAGGAAGATGCTCGTTAAGATCTAAATGAGTTTATGAAACGCAAAGTATGTGGTTCAGGAATGGAGGAATGTATTTGGGGAAAATGTCTTGTCGATTTAGAAAGGAACAGATTTAGCCTTGCCAACTGGCAAGTTGTAACAGTTTTTGAACGAGCGTCATACTTTACTTTGGCCGTGTCGTTCAGCGTTTTTGCAATATATACATACATGTCAGAGATTATAGTACAGAAGCCGCTCTAAATTTGATTATGTTTACTAAATATTCTACAATCTACAATTCTCATGGGTTTTGTTATTTCTTCACCAAGAAGAGGCTGCAGCAGTGGAGTAAGTCGGGAGAGACTCTGGCAGATGCTGAAAGAAATCCGGATGAGAAAACGACTCGCGATTTCGTTCAATTCATGGCCGCAGGAGCCTTCTCTAAAACCGTGGCATCTGTGATTGCATATCCTCATGGTTAGTGCCCCTATTAAGATTTATAATAATAATTGAATTCTCCTGCTCAGTCTCCTTCATGCAATGTACACATGTGCCTGTTTTTTGACCTTCAACAGAAGTTGCTCGAACAAGACTGCGTGAAGAGGGCTCCAAATACCGTCACTTCTGGCAAACACTTCAATTAGTTTGTAAGGAGGAGGGATGGCGTGGCTTATACAGAGGGCTTGGAACTCAGCTCATTCGCCAAATACCCAACACAGCTATAATGATGGCTACTTATGAAGCAACGGTATACCTTCTGAACAAGTACCTGCCTTCTCCTGAGATGCGCATTGAATCATTCAGTAATGAAAATGTGATTAGTCATGATGATAGCTACGACGTGATCATGTACACAGAGATGAGTGATGTAACGGAAAATCACCATCGGGAGTCGTAAAAGTATCTAAAATATCACATTATAGTAAATATTTATAATGTAGCTCCCAAAATATCGCTTTAATACTTCTGCGCTATTTTACTATTTACAAAGAATTAATATGATCGAAAAAATAGTCGAGAAAGAAGGAAAGTAGCTTTTTCATAGTTTTTGGCTACGCAATCAGTTTTTGTTCACTATTAGATTAGACATCTGCTCTAGACTAATTTACAATATTTCTACATTTAAGACTGAGTGAGTTTAAGACATGAAAACAAATAGAGAATTAAATTATTCAAAAAAGAAAAAAGAACTAACTAAAATATGTCAACGCCAATTGAATATGGTACTCAAATGTTTTTGGTACTAATGCTTGTAACAAATCATCAAATAATCTTTGAAGTTTTATAGAAATCGAAACATACCGATTGAAATGCGACAAAAATAATTGTAAAATTTAAATTAAATTCTTAAAAAATTCCGTGGTTGTTGAGTATACCGGTTCTAATAAAAATTGCTTAGTCAGATATGGGATAGTGAAGTGAATAGACCAGATTTTTCACTTTAAGAATACATTCACAAGATTACTAAAATATTTAGTATTTAATTAATTATAATGAATTTACTATTATGAGATAATAATAATTAATTTATTCGCGTAGTTTTTTCAAGTAATAAGCTTATTGTTTTGTTTTTGTTGGTTTAGTCGTTTAGCTGTTTTGCTCGTTTTTTCGTATCAACTATCAGTATAAAGATTTTTTTGACTTCTCGGTTAGAGGAGTGACACTGACTTGCGATTATGAAATTGCAACAGTCAAAGTATTTCTTACTTTCTAGGTCGAATCTTTACGTCTAATCGTATCGTGCTATGACAGATAAATATATACCTTTGCTAGGCTAAAAAGAAGTCGCGAGAAATTGTTTTTAGTGTAAAACTGTGTACATATAATTGTAGTAGACCACCGCTTGCGGACTCCTATTTTTTACAGTTTTTTCATGCCTTAAAAATATTTGGTCCAAAAAGATCAAAGAACAAAACTAATGCTGTTGGGTTATTGTATATCATAATTTTGCAAAGCTAAAAATAATTCCAATGGAATCCTGCAAGTTACAAGTAAAGAAGCAAACAAAGAAATGTCTGGTGGAACCTGTGAGAAAAAAGCTGATCACAGCGATCAATAATTATCAACTTATAATTAACTCAAAAAATATTAGTTAAATTTGAGTTTGTGGATTTGTACAATACACTTATTTAGCACATAGTTTATATTCCTACTGGTATAGTCATTTGTGAAAGTATTTCTGATTTGTCATTGTATTGCGTATTCGTATTGAGTACTGTTATAATAGTTTAAAAATTATGTACGCGCATACACCTATTTACAGTGTAGTTTAATTTAATAGAAAGATAATAATGAAAAAATGCTACGGAGGTAAAGAAAAGCGGGGCGAGATCGTCGTCTAAACAGAAAAAGGAAATGAAGAGTACATATATTATCTGTTATACTTCATTTATTATATATAAAACTGAAAAATGAAATGGAAATAAAAATAAAAAACGTGCTGAAATGAAAAATTAAATTCTCATTTAGTAATGTTCTTTTTATTAGAAGCATTATTAAATGAAAGCATGTGGAGTATTTCGGTGTATGGGAAACGGGCAATTTCATAGGACAGTAAATGCATGCACTATGCACTCTCGCTGATTCACTCACACTCTCCGTCTCCGTGCAATTACTTTGGTGTTTGTTGGAGAGATATCTCCCTCTTTTAGGATATTTTGATGGTGTGGTTGTGGTCTTATGTGGATTCCGCTTTTGTAGGTATTCCAGATTCTACCCTTTTCGTTGGTGTAAAAATCTCTTTGAGAGCAGCAAAATTGTCTTGTATTGTGCTGGTAATAAAATGTATTCAACTTGCGCTTTACGTGTGAGCAGTATGCAAGTTGTATTTGTATGTAAGTACACCGTACACCTTGCTTTTGATTGAGATGCTTGCTGGATGGATGCTATAGATAGAGTTGAAGTTGAAAGTACTTTTAAATTTCTTTTGTATAAGACTTCTTGTTGAAGAATGGACAAGTGGCGAAGGAGGTTTTGAGATGATTATTGTGGAATTCGGAATTCATTAAAAAGCAGGGACTGGGGGTTGGATGGGGATTTGCTTTGAAGAAGGAAACAACTGGAACAGATGTAATTGTTTTGTTGAAAGTTGAAAGACTGACTTGCGATTCTAGATGTAAAGGGAACCTTTTTGTCCAGAGTGTCGGTTTTTCGATGTTGGAAGGAAGGCCACTTTCTTTTCAGTTAAGATAACAAACTGAGGAAAAGTAGCATTTTAATCTGTCAGTAACTCCGCCGCAGGTGAAAGCTGTGCCTGTGGGATGTGGGAGTGTAAAAAAGTGACATTTGAAGTTGTAAGTTGAGAGATCAGTTGTGGATTTGCGACATGTTACTGGGTAGTTAGCAGTTGCGACATTTGGGTAAATCGTGCATAGACTTTTAGTTGAACTCCCGCTATGAGCGTTAATTTTCTTTTGGGATTAATTTGGTGACAGGTGGAGATAAAATAAATTCTGTCACTATGTGTCATCTGGTCTTGTCATGATATAAGTAGAATTTTAAGGAGGTCTATAGAACGGGTATTAAAATTGGCAATAGAAGTATGACGTCGGACCAGTTGAAAACCGTGATTTTGGAGGCGGTGGATTGCCTCCGCCAGCGGAAGTGTCGTCCAGATCGAGAGTCAATAGCGGTGTACGTAATGCGGAAGCTGGGAAGTTCCATGAATGAGATTTTTAGCGAAATTGAAAACATTGTTGACCAAGGAGAATTGCTAAAAGTGGAATACAAAGGATCGACGAGTTACAGAAGTCCTAAAAGTTTTGGTATGGTGTATAGAGAAGCTTTATATTTATATGACATGACATTTTGATTTATTTGGATTACGTATATAATTACCAGTATTTTACATTACAAAATTCATAATCGAACTTCTTTAATGAAATGCACTTACAGATCTTAAGAACTCTCCTCTACTGACAAAGCACTCTAAAATTTTGAACTCATCAAAAACGACTCGGTATGTTATAAGCGGGATGAACGAGCTCCTGTCAGCTTTCCCTAGCTACGCCCAAGAAGGCGTTCCCTACGAAGAATTGAAGAAAAAGTTACTAGGATTTGACCAAGAACGATTTGCTGAAGCCAATTTAAAAATCATCTTTGAACGTGAAGAGGCAGCCGGAAATATTCAAGCGGCACAGTCTGGCGAAGACGACCCAATGAAATCGTGTCTGGAGCCCATTCGCTTATTTCCTAAGGATATTCAAGTTCCTGATTCCATGAAAGCAATAAGCTTCACTGAGGACCCTACTCCACCCGCAGATAATAAGAAAAAGAAGAGGGTAAAGAAAACGGAAGAGGGGAACGGAAAAGTGGCTGGTGCCACTGCAGCGAAGGCTCCTGCAAAAAAGAAGAAAAAGGAGGAGGTTGTCTACGCAGTCAAGTCCACCCCCGTAGATGTAGCACAGGAGACCAGTGCTAACTCGGAGGAAGGTGATGACCTCAAGGCAAAAACGGAACAGATAAACAGTATAGGTCTGAAAGTTATGGCCGGGAAGGCTGCGAAAAATCAGAAGGCAAAGAAAGATGAAATAGATTCCATTGACGATATAGCTCAACTAGATAAAGTTTATGATAGGAAGCCCTCATTAGCCTTGGTTCAACCTGATGATATTCCTACGGAGCCGGTGGAGCCGGAATCCGAAGGAAAGGATTTGGGAGAACTTGATGATAACAAAAGTGGAATTATTAAGAGGGTAATTTGGCTTTTTGCAAAAAAGAGGTGTCGCGGTTATGTTATTAAAATTAAAATTAAAGATTACGGAATAAAACTTCACCTTGCAGAGAAAAAGGGAGCCCGTTATTTCGCGGAAGCAATCTCCTATGAAAAATCAGAAGCAAAAGTCAGATTCCACTACGAGTTCCATCAGCTCGGAAAATGATTCTGACGATCAATTTAGTGTGAGCCAAGTACCGCCTCGGTTCACATATTCAGCTAGAAGACGGGTAAGAAGCAGTTTTTACGATGATAATCGTTTAGCCAAACTTGAATCCCAACGAATCACTGACCATCCTGGATCGCCAAATGGTCACTCTAGTGATATTTGTGCTTACTGCCGAAAAGAAGAGAATGCTGCTGGTCAAGCCGAAGAGTTTCTTTCATGTGGATCTTGTAATTGTAAAAGTAAGGCTGTCGAACTGATTCAATTTAACTTTTCCAACGTTGTTTTTATTGAATTTGTTACTGAATCTCACGAATTGTTGTTTTTCTCAGTACATCCAACCTGTATTGATTACTCTGAAGATCATGCGCAACGACTTAGGTTAAATAGTACGTCTAGCGATACCCGTCTCCGGTGGCAGTGCTTTACCTGTAAACGTTGTGGAGTTTGCCATAATGCTTTAATGTCATCGAAAAAAGCCGAAGAAACCCAGGTATGAAAATGAAAATAACAACATTATTGTAGAATACATTTAAAAGGAAGGGTAGTTCGGGAGTATTTCCCTTCCTTCTACATCTAAGGACTGTGATTA
This sequence comes from Acrocyrtus sp. NNG-2020, assembly GCA_027744115.1. Lineage (NCBI taxonomy): Eukaryota > Metazoa > Arthropoda > Collembola > Entomobryomorpha > Entomobryidae > Acrocyrtus > Acrocyrtus sp. NNG-2020. The sequence continues at coordinate 24,841 of JAHZND010000266.1, forward strand.
AATAACCTATATTACAACTGCAATAGTTACCCTTTTACTGAAATCTGACGAATTTTGTTGTTTGATTGTAGGAAAAGAATTCAAATTCAAAGCGAAAGGAGGAGCGCTATGTTTTATGCGATCGCTGCGATAGGGGATACCATGCTAATTGTATTAATAGAAATGCACCTGCCCCCGTGAGTGGCAACCTGTGGTATTGTTCGGAATGTGAAGGTCTGTGTTCCGAAAGTGAAAGTGGGTCACCTGAAACGATTAGGAAGAATACTTCTGGAAAAAGGTCTCAGGAGTCAGGGAAAGGAGGATCTAAAAAGAAAGGTGCTCTAATGAAAGGCTGCGCTAATCGCTTTTCATGTTTATAAAATTGAATTTAAAGCATGCATCACTGTACTAAAATAATAACGAACTTTAATAGGAGGAAGTCAGCTAACAAACGGGGAAAGTGGAACTGCCAAAGGCCATACTGATAAAAAGAATGGAACCTCAACCGAGGTGAGTGGCGGCAGTTCCGAAGTTCCGGATATTAGTTCATGGACACCATCTCAAGTTCAAAAATATTTTACTGAGAAAGGACTAAAGGAGGAAGCCACTTCATTACGGGAACAGGTAGTTTGTGTAACAAAACCAATTAGTTAAAAATAATTCTAATCGCCTTCAGTAAAATTTATAATATGCTAATGATATGTATCATTTCTTGCTAAGGAAATTGATGGAATGAGTTTGCTGCTTCTTCGACGTGCTGACATAATATTTGGTTTGAACCTGAGACTTGGTCCAGCCTTGAAGATCTTCAGACTGGTGTGCCAACTGCAGCAGCACTCCTCAGTTTTAAAAAAGAAAGGTGGTGCAGATGCTTCAAAAGACGCAAAAAGTCAAAGAAAGTAAAATGAGCCTGAGTACGCTCCCAATATACAGATACCACATGGATATCGCGCGACAGCACAGGGCCAACCAAATATAAAATGGATACTATCCCATTTCTCCACTGGTCGTGAATTAAGTTTGAAGCAAGCTAAAGTAATCCAATTCAGTCAGAATCAACTTTGAGTGTGAAGTGATAGTCACATAAAATTAATTACTGATATTTACTATAGTTAGGAGATTATTTGCAAGTTAGTATTTATANAAGCTAAAGTAATCCAATTCAGTCAGAATCAACTTTGAGTGTGAAGTGATAGTCACATAAAATTAATTACTGATATTTACTATAGTTAGGAGATTATTTGCAAGTTAGTATTTATAAACAGTCTTCTACGTTAGTTTCACACAATGAAATTTATTATTGAGAAACGTTCTTTTGAATGTTAAGCTTGTAACTTATCGAGTATGCATTCGTGCATTGCACTGTTGAGAAGAGCACTGCAACATTAAACTGATTACTAATGTCAACTTCCACATGCTTTCTGTCCTGTCCTCCCATAATCTACACAATCTTTTTCTATGATTCGTGACTCAGTTTTAAATAATGACTTTAGCCTTAATCTTGTGTTGTGTTTAAATTAATGTTAAAACTACCAATTATTCATAAAATATTCTACTTGCAATTCGCATAATAAAAAAGATAATTTTTCATAAATATATGTTGTATGTCAAGAAGTTTACTTTCCAATTTTTTGAGCAATTATGACCATTAGCAGTGTACGTGGTAAAGTACATAATTATTTTGCCAATGCTTATTCAGAGAAATTATGAGGTTTTTTAGTCCAGACAGTAACAGCAGCACCCCATTACTTCGCACCGAGGTGTTTGTGGTCGTGGACAGATATATGTTGCTGAAGGGCGAACAAAAAATGTTGCTTGTTGATTAGGCTGTACGTATGGCAAAGATATAGGTGTACGTGGCTTCCGTGGTTGGTCCTCCTTCTTGTCCATAAAAGACCAAGATGCTCTACGTCTAACTTCCGTCTGAGGTAGAAAGGGGTATACTTCCTGAAATAGGCGTAGTTTATTTTATCAAGTAGGTATTAAATCTCAAAGATCAATTGTAATAGTGAATGAAGTAAAATCTGTTACCTGCTCAGTGTCAATTGCACTATCAGATCTTGCGGTTCCCGGCCCATGGGAGAGTTTGCTTTCCTTGTTTCTATCGTAAAACCCTTGTTCAAGAAGCATTTCCACTCTGGAAAAGCTTGGTCTTCCATCCTTTCGCCCATGTCGTTTAGACGAACTCTTTCTCTTTTTCTTCAAACTGGATTTCGGGTTGGAAACTGCAGGTCGGACAAACCCTTTTTTTCTGTAGTCATTAACTTTAGGGTTCCTCTTTGCCAAGAGTTCTTTTAGTTTTCCGAGCAGCTGAAAAATATGTTAATTTATGAATATCTTTTACACTATTATTTAAAATGATTAAATCAAAATTTCAAATGTTTGCTTTCCCCAACCTCATATATGAACATTTGGTAGCACGCCTTTTCAAATTTTCCACAGGAATATGGATGCAGAATGCTATGAATTTGACGGTAGTCAAGAGTGAAGCCCAATTTCGGAAATACTTTCCAGTTAAGGAGCTCCCAGTTGCTTATCTTGTTAACCCCCGAGTACCACCTGTAGTATCGGCGCTTGTCACAGAGTTTTGGGCAGTAGTAATTAATTATTTCCGCTACGAGCACTAAAGGAAGAGTTTTAATTGCTATTACACATTTTCTCTTTTGTCATTAAAGGAAAATATTTTTTGTTTCATTTTGCGAACACCCACCCCCATCTGAGAAGCTTCTTTCTATTTTTCCCAACGGGCTCTGCGACAATGGAATGCTATCTAGCCATTGACAAAGGTCCTTAGTCATTTCACCTTGGGAAGGTGCAGCCATTCGCTTTAGTCTTTCCTCTTCCTCTGCTTTCTTTAGCGCTTCCAACCTAGCCTCTTCCGCGGCTGCAGCCTCCGCCTCCAATCTCTTTCTTTCGGCTTCCTCTTGTGCAGCCTTCAGCGCTGCCTTTTCCCTAGCAGTGAGTGGCTTTTTTGGAGGCTCAGCCTTCACAGTCTTCTTTGTAGGCTTTTTCCCAAGTGGCACATCTTTTGTCTTTCCCATTTTTACACCGCCCCTTCCCTTATCACCGTTTCTTCACTTGTCACCGTCACCACCACCTTTTCCGTCAACGTACACCAAATCTTGCTGCGACGAATAATTTTGATTTTTCGAAGGTGAAATTAAAAACAAGGAAGATGCAAATCGTGGGATTTTGTCCATTTCAGCAAAATCTCAAAATCCTAAGGCTTTCAAAAAAAACTTTCGAGAGAATACAGGCTGGACTAACAATAGATGAAAGCGAAAAATATAAAAATTCCATCCATGGAGACTTCAGGGATGACTCATTAGGTCATTCAAGAAATGCAAAACGATGGATGCAGTAAACGGACTGGATTAGCAGAACAAGCAAAAAAAGTCGGCGATTTCTGTGAAGCAGCTTTAATAAATTCAATTATCTATTACTAATTTCATCTTACATACAAATAGCTTAATGTTTTTTCATAAATTAAGCGATTTAGTAAATACGATTATGATATCTCTTCAAACATAATGAAAAATGAATATAAGAATGAAAATTTCCGATTTATTCCTTTGGGTTTCCTGTAAGAATCTCTCCTAGTGTTATTTCCTTTTTACATTCAGTAGCGGAATTAGGCCAATTGGAGCAGATATCGGATGGATTTGGCAAAGAAGATACCACGTCTTCAGACTTGCAGGATGTTACTGCAGGCGAGGAGCTGGAATCGAAATCTGAGAAGTCTTTTTTTCCGGTGGTCATGTCATCTTCTCTTGAAAACAATGGTTCTTCATCGGATTTAGTGACGTCGTCACCCCACTCCTTCATTGCTTGTTTGTAGTCAGGATCGGATTCATCATTTTCGAGATCGTGATGCTGGTCATCTTTATCCTTCCATATTAATCTCACATTGTAGTTATTAGGTCGCCCCTCCAAGCAGCCCGTGATGTCCCCAAATTTATTATCTTTACCAATGAAGCATGTAGTTCCTTTCGAGACAGCGGTCACAACACAATTCTTACAATTTTCATTTATTTTATCCGCTGGAAGGAATAGATCCACGCAAGGAAAGTTGGGCCTGATCAAAGAATGGGGTCTAGTTCCAAGAGTCCGGTCTACCCCAGGTTGACCTCCCAACCTACGGGTTATAGTAAATCGGACTGAATTCCGACTCCATTTCATACCGAAGCTGAAGTCCATTGGGCGTAAACTCTTTTTATCTGGGCGCTGCGCATCGGCATCGTCTTCGTCCTCCCAGTCCATGTCCTCTCCCATCTCGCCGGAATCACTTATGTCAGACATCTCAAACTGGAGATACTTTTTTGCTTGGTCAGTCAGCTCAGTGTCACAGGCAAATTAAAAGACACTATTTCATACATTGGCTGAGGTCACCGTTTTGATTTTCAAAAAATTACTAACTTGTCCCAAATCCCAAGGACATTTCGGATTATTTTCATTGAAATTAATTTCACGACAAGTAACTTTAAAATCACAACAGCAACGCTAATTCAGCTGTCTCGATAATTCACAACTGTAACAGAAACAAACGAATAGTTCAAAAATGACTGATTAGCATAAATAAACATCCAGCGCACATTACCCACTTTCCAGACACTTCCAGATACTTTTACGGTTCATGGAAATGGACGTAGTACTACATCTTCTCTTAGACTGTAGGGTCTTCGTGGAGCCGGACTAAACACAAATTGATTAGGGGATGAAGGTGGCCTAACCCAGCCCATTTCTTCGTCATTGTTGCCACGCTGATTCCGTCTATTCCCCTCATTCCTAATTGCCGGGGCTGCGTGGTTTCCTGAGTTAGCTCGTCTTGTAGAAGGTCTACCACTTCCAGCATTGCCTCTTCTCCCACCTCGCCCTCCGCCTCCGCCTCCATCACCACGACCTCCTCCACCACCACCACCTCTACTAGTGTTAAATAACATTTTAACCAACCCAAACACCAAACTTAAAAGGAGTAGGGCAATGCCTTTAGGGTATCCACATTTAGATTGAGGTGTCACCAAAATCGTCACGCAATGTATTAAAGTGAGTATAAAGTGTAGCTGGAAAACAATCAAGAAACATTTATTTATTTTATTTTAGGTTATTTTCAGAAATATTGGAAAAGTCGCTTTCTGATTCTAGTTTTTAGAAAGAACCTACGTATTTAACATTTCGTATCGTAGATTTGTACTGATTCCAGTAGTCGTCATTCGGAAAGAACCGTTTAAGGACCTGGAAGGTGTAAGCAATTGCTAAAAAACCAGTGTTGAATATCACCCAAATGACAGCTGCCAAATAAGTAAACATTTTAAATAAACAACTATTTTACTAAAGTTTTAAAAATGTAAAGAGCAATTAGAAAATTACTAGATCCTCCTGGAAAATATTTTACCCCTCCCCAAGCAAGAAGCAGCATCGCAGAGTGGTGAAGCGAGTCTACGAAGTAAATATTGTACTCCTGGATGACGTAAAGGTATTGTTCCAGCATCTCTGCTAATTTTGACATGAGATAAATCCAGAGACCTTCAGCTACTCTGACTTCCTGGAAATCGTTGATTTCAACAATTGAAAACAACGATTTCCCGTTAACAATTATTATCACGGGTACTCGGAGACATTTTTTGTAATTAAAAAAATTGTAATATTTTACCAAGTTGTCTTGTTCTGAGCTCTCTCCACCTCCAAATCCAAACGAGAAGGACCACCAGGAGCTCTCCTTTACCTGAAGATCAGATTTCGAGGGTGGCTCACACAAAAGACTGTAGTTTAGGCGAACCGCCATCATACTGAACTATTAAAAATGGTGTCGCTGGAGGTTACCTTCAGGTAAATATAATTTTACAAGAAGGAGAATTTGGTTTGCAACTTACAAAAATTAGCAGGTACCAATTTACAACTGCGAGAACGGCATAATAGTAATTAAGAACTTTTAGCGCCACATCACCCCAGTTTGATAAGTTTGATTGAATAAAGTAATTCCGGCCGAAGAACCCATAGATAAATAATGCAGGTTATGATGGGATAGCCCGATGAGCTCATAAACCACCAACAGTCAATATCGCAATTTTGCATGATGCCTAACGTAATTTTTTATGGGCTAACGTGATACAGTTACCAGATTTACCGCATATGCACACTTCAAAATGATTAGCACAAAAATATTATTGCTGTTTTATTTTCAGTGGTTTTTTCAGTGGTTTTTTATATGTGTAAAAAAATAATAATTAGTTAACAATGCTGTGGCTATAGAACCGACAACGAAAGCTTTTTTATTAATTTGTGTAAACTTTGGTGACGTCGTAGGCTGCTCCTGGCTTGCAGTAGCAAAAGCAGACGTTATTGTAGAGGCAATCGCCACCCTTGTAGAAGGCCAGGGATGCGCAAAATTTGTCACATTTTCCGGTGCTATCACATAGACCGAGTGTAGGGGCATTCTGAAATAAGTAATAAAAAGAACTTCAAAATATTTGCTAAGATTTTGCTATAGAAAGAAAGGAGTCTCGTATAGATTTAATTTTTTTACCAAAGGACATAAACACTGGCAGCGTATCCCCATTATCCGACTGAATGGCTTTCCAGACTCTGTACAGGTCTTTTTGCACTCCTTCGTTAAAAATTTTGATGCATAAGAGAACCTCGCCCGATCCTCGCCGGAGTTGTAGTAGAATTCCGCAGTTTCTTCAGGTTCACCATAGTCAACAACGTATTCGGAAGATGAGGCGAGTGGGTCGTAGTCGTAGTCCACATAGTCCACGTCCTCACTTTGAGTTTGATTATTGGAGCTGGTACCGGAACTGGATGTCTGAGTTGGCTTAATGATGTCAAACAGAGAGTCCTCAAAAGCTTCATTTGACGTTGGCGGGGAGTAGGTATCCGATCCATTTAGGGGATGGCGCTTGATCTGATCAAATGATTATAATTAATCAAGTTTTAAATTCAAGAGCATATGAGAGTGTTTATGGACCGATCTTTACCTGAACTGCAGATACATTTGAGTCGGTTTTATTTGCGTGCAGGAAAATTCCTTCCAGGAAAATGGCAAGAGCTAGAGAAAAGAGCACTGCACTGTTCATTTTTCATTTACAACAATTTTCTCAATATTTGTAAAGTGCTCACTCTTCACTCTTTACTGAAAGACTGATTAATCTCTGCAAATTGTAAATGGAAAAGGAAACGCTGTCCATTCTGATGTAGTGAAATGTCAAATGATTGTTTACCTACTGGTATGGGAATGGGAAAACAGAATGATCCTGTTACAGTAGGATCTCAGGAAGCCCTTAAGGGATTAGCAATCCACGCACTAGGATAGGATGTAAGGGCATTACATTCATCTGATCCATCCCAAAGTATGACATGATTCGAGCATGCTCTGTTTTCCATTTTTATTTCTGGTTCGTACTTTCACTCTCACTTCATTAAGCAGGCCATAGTGGACAGCTTTTCTATGCAGACCGGTTCCGATTTCAGTCTATTTTTATCATGTTTGACAATATTGACAGATCATTTCTTTTTGGCCTTTTCTGCATAAGACATATCGATAGAAAGTTGAGGTCTGTTCAGGTCAGTTGATCCTCTGAAACGAAGTTCTTATATAATAATTAATTCAAAATAAATTAGCAACCGTCAAAAAATGAAGTGTGAACGAGTGGCATATGGTTAGACGTAGTCGGGAATACGTCTTGCGTCAACTTATCGGACGAAACCTGTACAGCTGCATCCATTAAACCGACAGCGAGCGTCATTCCGTTGAGATATTAGGAGTGCTATTTATGCGCAGCTAGATAATTATACTAAAAGAATGCAGCAGAGATGAAAGGTCAAGTTTTTAGAAGAAACATTAAGTAAATAATTCCCCTAAAAATCTAATATCAACATAACAGAGCTCGATTTCCACTTTGTAGCATTTTGGAAATACATTTGGAATGAGTTCACCTTTTACTACGTGACTCCGCATGAGCATTTTGAGCAACTAGCTTCAGCTTTTGACATATAGTCGGAACGTTCTATCGTCATCGCCAAATCAAAGTCAGAATGACAATGAGTCCAGGAATGGAACTGCCACGAGTAAATAATTCTCTGCCATTTCAATTATAGCTATGCACAAAGATACACTCTCTCCGACTTCTTTGTTTTTTTATAAAAGTAATCTCATTTTCTCAGCATAACGAAGGAACATGTGCTTCGTGAATTATTTTCTCGTTTTCCTTCTCCTATCAACTGCGTCTAGCGCAGTGGATGGGAGGTCGGTGTTCAGCACAAGTGCAGGTAAAATAAATTATATTATATATTTTTAATTTTTAGGAATTTACGAAATATCGTGGGAATTCAAAATTAATGACAAGCTGATTTCTGCATATTTTCCGTAGATCTCCCAGCAATTTTAACTGGGTCATCAGCAAATTCTACACCCAGTTTAGGACAATTAGCCGAACCGGAGCCAAGGATAGCGCCATTACATAATGCTACTACGATCAGCATCTCTTCAAATTTTATACGTTTCGGGAAAAAATAAAAAATAAGTTTTTAATCAGCCCACGTTTTACATTTTTCCAGTGCTTAATAATGATTTAACATGAGCGGGGCATAATAATGGAGTTGAGGACTCTAGACACGTCGGATTCATGAGTTGGATTATTTCCTCGTCTGGAATATCCACTGTTTCCCTCTTCCTCCTTGTTCCTTCAGGTGCTGGAGCTGGAGCTGGATCTCCTGCAGGTGCTGGGGCTGCTGGATCGCCAGCTGGAGCACCTGGTGGAGCTGGCGCAGCACCTGGGTCCGTGGAATTATTAGTGGCACCGCTTTTTGCAGGTCTTGAAAGGTCCCAAGGATAATTTGACACGAGTCTGCTGGAAACAGCGCAGTAACCTAAATTTCCTTGGACTAGTAGCTGGTTCCCAAATAAACCGCTGAGGGATGTGTTCGTTGTCTTTCCTTTCATCCTATAAGGATAAAGTAGTTTGTGAGAAAATGCAATGCAAATTTTCTCAGGGGGAGACGCAACGATAATTTATAAATTTTTACCACAAATCATTCATTTCATTTTGGAAGAGAGGCATCACCCACGTGGTGAACCGATGGTGGTCCAGCGTCCTGTTGAAGAATGGAAAGCAGTATGAATGCGCGTTGAAGAATATTTTCCATACCGTCTCCACAATAGGGTCCCTTTCCAGGTCGACATAAGTAGAAGGCATTGTTATTTCCAACTTCTCCCCAAAAGCCATATACGAGCCGTCCAGCTACACTCGCCAGATAAAAGAATTTCTTTTGTATAATTGAGTATTTTAGCCATTCCAGCATTTACTTTTAGCTTACTGTTCCGTCGCAGTTGAGATCTGTGAATGTGAACGGCTTCGCCCTCGCCTCGCAGTCCCTAAGTGCATTGAGAACCCGCCTGAATCCTGCAGGTCTGAATGAATTTTCGGGAAATTTAAACTCTAGCTGCTGCATCCTGATAAACGTGGCCGTTGCAAGATTGAGAAACTCGGGTCGCACGTAAAATGGCGGACACGTTTTTTGCGTGATTTTCTTGGACAGGTCCAGAAACTCGTAGACCGGATTCGTGTACGTGACATTAAGCAGGTTCTCGTCTTGGGTTTCCTCTTCTTCATAGTCAGCGGGGAACGCTCTTCCTTTAGGTGGGTTGTTTTTTGCCCCTGCCTGCTTCTCTGACGGCTTCGTTTTCCCCTTTCTGCCCTCTTCACCTCCCCCCTTCTTACCACCTTTTGGTTTTTTCTTTCCGCGTCTCCCAATAACAGCTTCCCCAAATCTAGCCTGCAAGTTGGCGAAATCCAGTTGCACGTCCAAGTTCGACTCCATGTAATCTATGATCCCCTTTTCAATGCTCACTGGAGACTCTGTTTTGTTCACAGTTTTGTTGGACATTAGCGCTCCATAGTCCTCATCATCTGGAGTAACTTCCCCTAAATTGGCTGTTCCATTAGCAGAGCCAGCACCAGCACCAGCACCAGCGCCTGCTCCACCTCCATCTGCCGGAGGAGCAGCAGCTGCTGGAGGATCTCCCGCAGGAGCTGCTGCATCAGGTTCCGCATCACGCTTGACTATCCGCCTTATTTTTCCATCCTCGCAGATATTACTGTCTAAAAATACATTCAATTTTACCGAAAAAATAATTCACCCTTCAAACTACTCGCGTATGGTATCACGAAGACTCGCCGACTGAAACTGCCCGCCTTAGACTCCCAGACCGAAACTGCCAGCCTTACAATCTCCCAGACCTCATTTATCCCGCCGACGA
>JAHZND010000267.1:0-46583 GCA_027744115.1 Acrocyrtus sp. NNG-2020
TAGAACTTTAGAACTATTTTTTATTGAAGTTTGAACATGTCTTATACGTACCTAACTACGCTAATGGCTTCAGTCAGGATCTGGTATTTTGTGACGAGCAAGAAAAAAAACTTTTTTTGTCCATTCTGGGGTGATATTAGTGCCCCTTTAGCTTGCACCTCTGCAAAAAAGAAGTCTGATGTAGGTGATACGATTATAATGCGGATTGCGGAGTGCTCCCCGGCTACTTGCCAATATGAAGATGTTTTAGTCGTGCTTTTTGATAACAGTCATGAGGTAAAAAGGGGCAACTTAAGCCAATTGATAGGCTGCCCAAAAAATAATTTCTTCCTTTTTTTTCTCTACACATCTTCCTACCAGCTCTGTAAACATTTCTTGCTCACTTGCTCACTACCTCTCGGTTAAAAAAAAGTTACATGTTATTATAGCAATTGAGAATGCCATCACCATCATCATGATATCATGATAATGATATGTTGATTATAAGTGTCCAACTTTTTTTTAATGCGATTCCGTGTACAACCTCCTTATCAAATTAAGTTCATGCAACCTTGCATATGTCCCTAACTTGTTGTATCAAATCACAGGTAATTGAATGTAGCGTAAAGGGCAGGGATAATATAGCGTCTAACGTGAGCTGACAGTGATGCTACGTTTTTTTCCTCATTATTAAGCGCGAAGGATATAAAAAATGCACTCGCAGTTATCGTCGTCACCTTTCCTTCTGATTTTTTTCAGAAATTTCCTCATCCTATAGCATCGATTATGGTTCAGCCAATGATTATATATTTAATTTTCTTTTTAAAAAAATTCCTGTGGCATGGGAGAGCAGTGTGTACATAAGACGACCCCAAACTTCAAGTTGTTTTTTAGGGTGTAGTTGCTCAATTTATAAGCTACAATAAACCAAACAACTTAACTTCGTTCATTATGATTGACATGAAACAAGAGAAATCACTAATCCCAGTGAGGAGCTGCATTTTACGAGCAGTGACAGTACATTTTTTTTATTCTGTGGTGAAATGTGGTGGCAGCTAGAAAAAAAATAGAGGCGAAGAATAAGTGAGGAGGATTTTTTTTAGTTGAGTCTTTATCCATCCTCTCCGTATATTATGATGAGCACAGCCCTCCTACTATTTATGCTCTATTTTCATAGCCAATGATCATCAGCATAATCGTAACAATAGTCATATCTGTTAAGTGGCAACAAGCAATAAAAAACACTGCATAATATTAACTAAGATGAAGAAACTTGTCTCCCATTTCCAAAAAAAATATAATCATTCGCCCGCAAGTAACTTTTTATTTTGATCTTGCCCGTTCCGATTATGCATACTCCATTCTGCTGGAGTAGGTGCCAAAGAGTGGAAGTTTAAGTAGAAATTTTTAGGAGTAGTCCGGCTATCAAATGAGATAATGATATTTGATCTTGAATTTTTACATCAGCAACATAAAAAAAGATAGCACTCGGAGAGCAGTCAGCAGTGTTTTTTAAGATTATTAGGTGTTGAGGTAAAAGTTGTAGATATTTTTTTAAGGTAAAGGAAATGTGAAATGTGAGCAGTGCATACAAAATAAGCTCCAAAAACAAGAAAAGAGAGCTGAAAGAAGTGAAAAGAATATCACTTTTCATTACTAGAACATAACTCTTCCATCAAATCATTATTTTATATCTCATATAATCAGGTTTTTAGTGCATTTTTATTTCGCAGTAAAAACTGACATGAGCGTATTCCTATTATTTAATATTATGGATGCGGAATCTCTCTCCTCAAAAGATTAAGTTATATAACAGCTCATTACTCTGTTTTGAAAGGAAGCAGCTAATTATATGCATATAAAATTATTATCCTGGGTGTACGTGCTACATCAATAAAAGTCAAATAAAGGGACAGAAAAGCTGATCCCATAAAAATATGTATTTGATGAGCAAATACGGCAAATAGTGAGAGTGAGCTCACTGTTTGCCTTTACTACCACTGCTCCACTTGTTTACTAGCACCTTTTTTTACTCGCCGCTAAAACCGACCATAAACGGCACATAAAACTTTTTACGAGGACTTAAGTGTCTTTTCTCGCCTGAGAAGATGTCTTGGGGTTATGTTTACATTTATTGGTCCATCATATACGGAAAAGAATTCCATAGACCGCATCCAAATCTGAGGATGTGTGCTGGGATTCAGATGAAAATGAATGAATATTCATTGCTGGGGCTAAAATCGGGTGCTGCTTCCTACTTTAAAATGTACTTTTTTCGAATTAAGCTGAGTACTTTAAGTAGTGGAAAATTAGAGAAAGGAAAATATGTGGACTTAATTTTTTGGAAAGGGAAGCTACCCCTATTCCAGATAGCGATGGCTGGTGTTGATTGTGTGCCATGTCCCATCAAAGCTATGATCGTAACCGTCATCATCAATGTAAAAGGGAAATGTGCCATTTACCATAAAACATCCGACGTTTTATTATCCCTCAAATGATTAGTTAATTATTAATTAGAGAACCTTTCCTTCTATTCTTTTTCTTTCCAGGCTCACCCAAACGTAAAAGAAAGAGCTTCTTGTAGTAAAAAAAGCATTAAAATGGGATCGTTTTCTCTAGCTCTCCGCTTTTACTTTTTTTTCCTTGACTGGGCCGTGTCGTGTTGACGTTTGGTCACGAGCCAGAAAAACAGAGTTTGAGAAAACGCAAAAGTATAGCAAAAAAAGTTTTTTTTGGAGGGAGCGTTAAACATCTCACAATCATTTTTTCCCTTCCATGTCTCCCTTCATCACGGCATGTACACAATTTTTTTTGCTGTTTTTTTTTCTCTAGTGCAAACATTTACTACAACTAAACTCTATTTAAACACCTACGAAAAACCGTTTCCATTTCGGATTGATGTGCCCGTGCACTTTTTAACAGCCGCAGAATAACCACTTTACATCAAACACATCAAGTCGGGATGTTTGGGTTTTAGCTTTGACTTTTTTTACGACTTCTTTTTACGACACTGTAAAGTTCAGAGGAAATACGTGTTAATTAAATTTGGATCTTTTTTTTCAGGCTGAAGGTAAGGTGCACCAGTAGGGATAAAAGTGTATAGTTTTAGTAAGTGCCACTACATGAAACACTTTAGTAGTGCTGTAGAAAAAAAGTAGTTTTTGATGGAAAGTTAATGCCTCCTTCAATTACACCTTTATTACTCATCATATCGTCCAGATACGAGCAGGTAGAAAATGGAAGAAATTTTGTGGAGCTCTCCATACCGTGAAAACTTCTGATTAATAAAATTGATACGAATGCGCTATTAATTTAATATGCCGAAGAGAGAGAGAGAGAAGGAAAAAAGAGGAAAACGTAGAGCAGCAAGCAGCAGCCAATCTCGCGCACTTTTTTTTTCTTATGTGTGCTCATACGAGCATACCACATTACATAAGTATCACCTTTAAATGTAATACACGGCACCTCCACTACATCAAATATCACTTTAACTCCTTTTCATACAATCACGTCCCACGAAAACATGCCCGAGCGCATTGTACAAGTGGGCTTGCATTACCCCTCTCGGAATATTAAAAAAATTTCTGCTTATTGTTACTGTACTACTTCTCGTTAGTTAATCACCATCTTGAATAACTTCTTTGAATGCCCATCTCCACAAATATTGCTCTTTCCCTCAACGTAAAATGCCAATACACCAACTATTGTGGGACTACTCTATAAAAGAGGCTTTCGGTTTTTCAAAAGGTCGCCAAAATAAAATTTGTGCTCTTTTAAAAAAAGAAGAGGATTTTTTTTTGGGATTCATCCTTCCTTTATTTTCTGGATGCACACCTTTAAGCAGAGCGAAAGAGTTTTTCTTTTCTTCCACGAAAATTGCCAGCGGTGATGATGATGATAGCGACGACGATGATCATTATTACCCCCACAAAATCAATAGGTGTGTTGGTGTGTGCAATATCATATCATGCCTACACAAAAGGATGCCTATTTAGTCAGTTCCACGGAGCATTGTCAGTCCCCGTCGTAATCATTTTACCGCTATCATTACAATACAGCCATCAATTTCGGGGAATAATGAAAGGAATCGAATTTAGCGGAAGAAAAGGAGCTGTTGTGTGTGCTGAGAAGAAGGCGAAAGGGATAGCGATAGATAGCCATTTCCCCTGTTTGTAGCTCATTACTCGCTCCACTCATTGATTATTGGTGGGCTGGCTTGCAACATGGTGGGACGTGGGACTCTCATGGTATGCACCATTCTTCTCCGCGTGATTTTCAATGAAAGAGTTGACATTAGCCCATTGTTCCGTTCTTTGCGTAATGTCAGCTTTACTAAATTGCATTGCTATCTGCTATCTTATGTGGAGGCAAAGGCAAGGGTAAAAAATTTTTTTTGTTGGAGACTCTTTGAGTACCAGCCATTCACATTACATTAAGGTACAGTTTGGGTATGTACGCGTGAAAGTTTGGCTGCTAGCTACAAACTTGCAAGAAGAAAATCAAAAACAGTATTTTTTTTTCATGTAGTCGGCTGCACACGCCTAGTTTCTCTTGCACCACCTTAGCTCTCCTTATCATGGTTGTGACATGCAGCCAGCTAAATATAAAAGTGTCATATCGAAGTGTCGTAAAACTTTATGGAAAGGAAAAAAAAATCTAAAGCAGGAATCTATGCATGCACTCGCGCGACCCGTTTGACAACGTTTCCCACTGATAAAAAGGCGTACGAAAGATTATCCACTGTAATAGAGGAAGGAACGTAATAAGTGGCTGATAAATTTCGAAGAAAAATTCACAAAACGGTATATTTGTGAAACCTTCGTGTTTACGGTGAGCACGGGCGGTACCACAACGCCAAGTTACATATACACATCCATCTTACATCAGACAACACGAAATGTGGACCGCGTGGTACCTAATGCTTGTATACGTATATGACAAACGTAGTAAAAAAGTAAGCGGCGTGGATATTCCTCTTCAAGTACTCTGGAATGAGTGGAATAATTTCACTCCGGTAATAATACTGACCAGGAGTTTTTGTAAGGTTAAAAATAAAAGTAAAGCTCCTTTTTTTACATTTTATTGTTGGGTTATAAAACAAGGTAGAAGGTAGAAGCACTTTTCTGGATGAGGTAGCGCTGCTCTGTAGACCAGGAGTTTTTGTAAGGTTAAAAATAAAAGTAAAGCTCCTTTTTTTACATTTTATTGTTGGGTTATAAAACAAGGTAGAAGGTAGAAGCACTTTTCTGGACGAGGTAGCGCTGCTCTGTTGAAAAGTGAGAGTAAAAACAAGCTGGAGTATATGGAATGATGGAGGTCCGCTACTGACTTTTTTATTGAGCTGAACAAAAAAAAATTTTTGACTTAAAATAGATGCAAAGATAGGTAAAGCTTTTTTATGAGGTATGACCTTATTCCACTTTTTTCTTACTTTTTAGGGATTTTTTAAAACAGGATGTAGGGTGTTATACGTTGTAATTTCGTAATAAAGGAACAAAAGACTTTTATAACCCTTAAGCTTGTAAAAAAAGAAGAAGTATTTTAGTATGAGAACGAGAAGGGTAGTTTTTTAAAAAAAACTTACAACTTGACTTTTTGCTTTTAAGGAAGATTCTACGGGGTGTTGAACTTGCTGAAATGATTGACAAGCTTTTGCATCTGTTTTTTAAAAAAGAATTCCAATTGAATGTGAGCGCATAACCTCCCTACTGTGAATTGACACAAAAAAAGATCCTGTGACTTTTATTTTTGTAACGGGAACGGGTAGAGCTCCCTTTTACTTTCGTTTCATTCAAACATAGTCAGCTATCATGGTGCAGTGCAACCTCTAACTTTTTTTTCGTGTACACGAAAATAAACACTCTAAATTTGTTATCAGAGCATTTAAATATGCTCAAATCTCTCTTTCAGTTTCAGGAAGGCACGAGAGCAAGAGATATTCGTGTTAATTTATAGAGCTTCTGAGCTTTCAGCGTTACAGTATATATTGCGTGTATTTTAGAATGGATTATAAATTATACCAGAAAAAATGTCCTACAGCGGATAAAGTAAAAATATCCTTATTTGCTTACATTGGGACACGGGAAGCTTCGTAGCTGAAAGAATTTTTTTTTAGAAAAAAAATATATTTGAGTTTTCGTAGGCTCCGCACTTCCTCTTTTTCTCTCTACATTTAGACTGGAGTGAAATCTCAGTCTTGTTTACACCCGTTTTCGTTCATGTTAGAAATATATTAGCGTGTAGGGATTTACGGAGTAAAATCAAAATAAAATTTTTGTGTATTTACGATCCCATTTTCAAATCATCACTTTGCACCCGCTCATTTCGGATTAATTTTGAGAGCTCAAGACTGCAGAAAATATATCTTTTTCGGAGCTCCCAAATCTAAAAGAAATCTCTGGTGGAGAAGCAACATTTTCCGTAAGACAGCATTTTCTACTTTTCCTCATTATTTCTATTTTCACTTCGCATTTTGGCAGTAGCTTTAATCATGTCTCTGAGTTATGGGAGCTATCAAGGCAATTCAGGAGCTGATCGTATCTTTTCCTGTTACGTCACTATTTTTGCTACAATTTTCAAATCCTGAAAAACACTTTGAAACGCGGGGGAAACCAAGCGCATATTTCCGAATAAATCTTGTAGCCGGCTCCCAGTAGCAAGGAGCCATTTTGTACCTTCTTTTTTACCGGACTTGTTTTGCACTCTAAAAAAAATTCGGAGCTACCTAAGTACCGCTATACCTACGCACTTAATTTGTGCAAGGAAGGCTGAAGCTGAGTGACCCGAAACTTTTGTTGCTCTCTTTCAGTAATTGCACTTCAGTTTATTATATTGTTTCCCCATTCCCAAAAATAAATATTTTTTGTTCCCTCCCTCCCATTTTCATTTACATTGTCCGCAAAAAAGAATTGCAAAAGATGTTGCTTTCATTTTGTACTTTCCCTTTTTATGTTTGAGTTTGTGCTGCCCGCATATGAATGAGCGGAGCAGCAGACAACACACCATGCGTTACGTTATTTCCTCTCATCGCCTCTCCTTCTCCTCTCTATTTAGCTTTTGCAGAGGAAAAGGGAATAGAAAAAACAGAGAATTTCCATGAGTGACTTGTTGTAACATGCCGATTATTTATGAAGACACTGACACTCATTACGGCCATTACAAGTTGATGAGCAACTTAACAACGGTGGCCCTAATACCCTTTCGCACATCTCGTAATCTCATATAGACGCAATAGTAATAATAATAATAATAATAATGCTATTACTATTACTACTTCTTCTTTTTCGCTACTTCCACCACACACAGCAATATCGCGGAGGCAGTGAGCTTTTTCATACAGAAACACACATTGGGTCGGTTTCGTTTGCTTGCTCACTGTTGCTTTTTTTCCCTTTGACTGCTACCATCATCATCGTAATAATGATGATCAACATCATCAATGAAATGTTGACTTTTTCGTCGTGGTTCCGACACTAATGCTCACTTCTATAGGGGAACCATTTATTTGGATTTTTCATTTGTGTATTAAAACCATACCAAACATTCCGATCTGGCTTTGCCTGTGGCGCTCATCAGATCACCAGCCACAGCCATAGCCACAGCCACACACATTTTCTGTGTTATATGGGATGGCGTCCTACTTGCAAGTTGGAATATTTTTTTAGAGTGCCGAGTACCGAGTGCCCCCACATTCTCCAGCACTCACGGAGGCAGAGCACTGCACCTCCCATTCAATTCATTACTTCATCTGGCCATCATCGCAAAAAAAAATTGTATTATCGGCAAACACGAAAAAACGCGCGTTTTCCTATTATTAACGCTGCATTTATTTCTTATTCGCATGTAAAATAGCTAAAATATAAAAAAAATGTTGGGAGCGAGTTTTTTTTCTCCTCTTTTTTTCGCCGCTTTCATAATATGAACTTTAATCTTGTGCGGCGCATCACATCTTCTTCTAATGATATTATATAAACATCAATATCTTGAAATGTTGGTGGAATGGTGGGGGTGATGATGATGATGATGCTGATGATGATGTGATCAACATTTACAAATGTACTGTGAATTACTATCAATCTCTTCCACTAGGAGAGAGTACAGTGGAAAGTTGTCTGATCCAAATGGTTGTGAAGTTGGAGATAAGTACGTGTGCAATATAAGACACCTTCGGCTGTGCGGGGATAAGTATGCATGTACTGCAGCTACACAAGTTAACAACCATTCATGGACATAATATGACCATTACAATCATTATCATTATTATTATTGCTATGTTATTGCCATTAATGTGTGCACTCGTCTTTTATAACTATATGCAAGGAGCGTACAGGAGCAGGATGGGCTGGGGAGTTCTCTCTGTAATAGTGTTAGGCCAGGTTTATAAATGAGTGTGGCGGTATGTGCCGACTCCCGACTTATATGTGCACCACCTTCGTGAAGTAATAAGTAATAACATTGCAATTGTACGTGTCTTTTTTTGTTTTCGCTAGAAGAAAATGGGGAATGGGAGAGCCTCCTCTTTTCTGCAGCTACGTAGCTGTATAGTCAAATAGCCGCAGCGACAGGCTAAAGCTAAACCTTACCCCTGCCACCTTTCTTTCATCTCTGCTTTTCGCTATCTTCTCAGAGCAATAATCATCATCATAATAATCATCGTCATCTTAATGTTCATTAAATTATGCAATGAGCATTATCGTGAAATACCAGCGAGCAAAATTGCTTCCGAATGATATTTATGGAGTTTGCGAACGGTGGCATATTTTCGCGGCGAGTGCCGTTTAGAGGTCTGACTGGCATAAATTTCACGTATCGATATTAGAGTAAAACGCCATTGAAAAAAAATATTAAAGGTTTAAATATGTAGAAAGTATAGATGAAGTTGAAATACCTGGCTGCCCTGATTAATTAACGAAAAGTTAGAACAGAAGCATTATAAGGTGTGTTATTCTATTCGGCCCCGATTTAACATAACTTTGGTAAACAAGTAGTTTAAATTTTTGCCTTAATTAATCACCCATATTGGTCCAATCTTTCTAAACTTTATTTTACACTTTATTTTAGTTATCGTTAATTGGTACATAATTAAAAGTATTGCAAAATTGAAATGCACACAGAAATGTTAAACAAATGTGAAAGAACAAAAATAATTAATCTCGCAGTGGCAAAATAACAATAATTAAACCAAAAATGGTTTATGTATGTATTTCTTGACAATTCTCACCACGTAGTGTCTACTATCTGTATATATTAATTATTTGTTTCGCCTCCGATAGATTAAATTTTGACAACAGCATTGAGCCATTGAGCGGTATTCGTTAGATATTTTAAAAAATAAGCTTACCTCCTTAGCCTCTCAAGCACAAACGTACTCAACTTTTTACACACAGATCAAAGTCTACCCTTCAAAATTCACTCTTCACATAATTAGCACAACAAAAACTTGCTTCACACAAAGAAATCGCTTACAATAATTACCAGAATGGGAGTTTAATACGTAGTTAATTCAAGCAAACTTTTATTTCCTAATAAAACTTTTATTTTTGCTGCTGCACTGGAGCATAACGGCATTGTACAATATAGCACATACATCCATACACACATAATATACCCATTATTATTACATAACAGACATCCTTGTAGGTACTTTTACGTGTGAAAGGTAGCCATCCATCCTTTTTATGTACATACACACTCCACTATTTATGAATGGGCAAGTTATTTTTAGTTCCAGTTCCGTGTTTTTAAGCCGCATTAAAGTCAAAATGGCTTCGGGAAGGAGATCAGTTATTGGATCATTCTCAGCATCCTAAGCAAAAAGGAGCAACCGAGAACCCCTTGTAAATCCTTAGCCATATCAGGAAAATCCCAACCACCCTCATCCTTTTCTCGCCGAGCAGTATTACGCAAGAAGGAATGATTCATGCGTACATATCAATAAACAGTACATTACCGTTAAGCGATACTGCATATAAGCCCCTCCGCGTTTTTTCGTCCCCTTCATCTTCATCCCTTACAAAATAAATATAATGGCCAGAGATGCATGTGGGGAAGAATTGCAGTTTGATTTAGAGCTGCAGTTGCACCATTTTACGCAATAGCTATAAGTACTGTCTCGCTCTCGCTATTGTTTGGCTTGACCAGTATCATAAAACAGACAGCCCACCAAAATATCTATTTATTGCCATTGACTCCAAGAATACATATATCCAGGCTCTGTTAAATGCACTTACTCCTCACAGTCCTCACCTTTTTTTTACAAAGTTACCTAATTTTTTTGCCACTTATTCCCTCGATCCTCTTTCGAAACTGAAATAAAAAAATATTTAAATTCAGATTTATACAATTAGTGACATATGAAAGTGTACCGTGAATTTATATGGGTCATTTAAACTTCACCTTACAGCATGATTTTTTTAAAAATAAATGCTTGAAAGGTCCCCTGCCATAAAAATCAGCTACTTTGACTTCGACATTGCAAACAAACGAGCGTTTCTTAAGGATACGATGTAAGAAGAGCTAAAAAAATATATATTTACAATGAGCTGCAGCCTCATAAAAAATACCTTTTCTACCTGCATGCATATTCATTATGTCGACATTCATTACGTAACTAGAAGTGAACATAGAATGAAGCTAGCAAAAAAGGCAAAAACGTTTTTTTATATTCTTTTACCCTCACTTTGCTCTA
This sequence comes from Acrocyrtus sp. NNG-2020, assembly GCA_027744115.1. Taxonomy (NCBI): domain Eukaryota; kingdom Metazoa; phylum Arthropoda; class Collembola; order Entomobryomorpha; family Entomobryidae; genus Acrocyrtus; species Acrocyrtus sp. NNG-2020. The sequence goes on from JAHZND010000267.1 coordinate 10,667, forward strand.
AGGGTACTGCTTGAAAAAAAATCTTTCTTAAAAAAGTTACAGATAGAAAAAATATATATTTGGATAGTGAGATGAACTAAAAATGGGATAATTATACACATAAATCATGTTTCAAGTCAGGACTTGGCGTGCTAGCATCATCATATTTTCTCAAAGCCATTCTCCTGACTTCATTTTATTGCAGCTGCAGAAAAGTATAGCATTGTTGAGAAAAAAAATGTTACAAAGTTTACAACGTGCAGCCAAAACAGAACATTTTTATGTGTTTACTGATTTTAAACTTGACTTGATTTTTTTTTTCGTCGTGACTCCTTCTCATAGTCAGTTGGACAACAATTAGAATAGTTTAGCAGAAGACACGTATTTCGCAGAGAAGAAGGATAAGAAAATAATATTTTTTTCAAGATGCCAAGAATGCACAGTACTGTTTTCTCTCTACAATATTCCAAATTATTTTGAAACTTCTTATTTGAAGGAGCGGCAGCGGTGAATGTAGACTGTCACGTCTTCCTCTTTAATCTTACTGACTTTGCATGCAGATGAATTTCACTGGAAAGGAAAAAACAATTTTTATACGGTTTACCTTTTCTACGAAAAGAGCCCGCGTATATATTTATATTTCATACATAAACGCATACACATATTTTTTACCTACATAGTACGAAAAAAAGAGTAAGTTTTTTATACTGTAAGGCACACAAGCGCCATTATAGTGGCTCATTTGAAATCGTTCACGCAAAGCAATCATGCAATCAAGTGTAGCTGCAAGGAAGATCCAAATCTGTGAGTACTTTTTGGTAACGTGCAGGAAACGAAGAGAGAATGCGGATTATAGACAGTAAACTTTTAAAAACTCGGTAACACAGCGAAAGGAGTGGAGCTGAATATAAAAACGGGTAGAAAAAGAGACGAGAAGAGCAGAAGAGAGAATAAGAATGAAGTATTTTTTGCTGCTTTTTCCACGAGGCAAGCAAAAAAAAGCTCACTCTTACAAAGCAAAGTCCCAAAAAATCCTCTTGTATCTGTAGCCTTGCCTGTATTTTAAGATAAAAAAAGAGTGTTGGAATGCAAAGCTTTCAGAAATTTAAATAGGATATTTTTTTACTTGCACCTTCCACACTACTCTGAAGCCTTTTGCCAAGCGTGTTCTCGGGATGATCTAAGAAAAATTATGTTCCTAGCCAGCTCCTTCTCATATTATGACGGTGAGCATTTTGCTCTATACTTATATGACAATTTCACAAAGCTCCTTTTTCTGAATACGGCTGATAGTGCGCTTCATTTTGTGGAGTAAAAAGGAGTAGACACTTTTTTCTTATAAAAAAAATTTTTTTTTCTGCTTACCAAGCCAGTTTTGAAGTGTACCAACCAGGGCCAAGAAAAACGTGAATGCTTCCAGCCTGCATAGTATTATCACGCTGTACGTGGATAAAGCTACATCCAAACATCTCCCTTTTCATATTCGCAGTTTAAGGCCTTGCTGCAGCCTGCAATAAGCACTATCCGAAACATTTTTTAAAGAAAAAAAAGCATGTATGAAAGTCGAGGGATCGGTTTGCGTATATTAAAAATTGTCTAATGGCGAGCTTAAAGGAACTCTTTTTTTCCTTGATCTCGCTTATCTCTTCTCGTCCTCTCTTTCCTTTCCATGTGCAATAAGAAAAAAAGGTGGAAGGAGCAGAAAGTAGAATGCATTTCGTATTTTTTGTTCGTGAAACTACTTTGAAATTTAAATGTTGCTGTTGCTAGTCCACCGCTTTTTCATACACTTTCATCTTCACTCTCTTGTAGGGAAAAATGGAGGGAGAGCAAGCTGCCTAATATAGAAGAAGAGGCAAAAAGGAGAGAAGAGAAGAGAAGAAGGAATTTTTGGCTATTATACTTTTGGTGATTTGACACTGCTAAAAAAGCAAGTTCCAGCGAGTATAAAAGAGTTGGTGCTATCTACCACACAGAGACGAGGACGGATTGCTCGGCCACGTTTTTTCAAAGGGAAGAATGTATGAATAGAAAATTGTATGCGTGTGTAGTTTTTTTAGTATACATAATGCAATATCGCATTATCATGAAAAGCTCCACGCTATAGGTATATATTTTTGAAAAAGTTTTACAATGTTTTAGAAGGGGAAAACCTGCTTTGGAGATTTTGTCGCTTTGCGATGACTCCACTCACTTATCCACTTTCTTAAACAATATCGCTATCAGCTCTTCCACTTTGCTGAAGAAAAGAGTTGAAGAGCGGGCGCGCATATTATTTAGTTATTATGTTAGTTAGCATGCATAATAAATTTTCCATGCAATGAAAAGGCATTCAGATCAACGAAGATTTAATTTTATTTCCACTCCGTTCCTCTTTTGTGCCTCTACTCTCTCGGTGGAAGAGTAAATGCAGGACCTGTTTTTCATATTCAAATAAGTTATAACATCCCAGGAAAAAGTATGAAAGGGTGAATCTTAAATGCACTTTCAAGAGCTGCATTATTTATTGGCTGTATCCACAAGAAATATGGAGGCATGAAAAGGCTAATGAAGAAAACACAAAAGAAAGTGAAATATGCGAGGGTAGACTCATATCTCAAAGGATTTTCCCTTTAAATAACTTTTTTTTGCGTAATAGTACTTCTCAGTTGACTTTTCAGAGCTATAGCTTTAGCTGCGAAAAAATAAATTAGTCCTGCTGAGACTAATACCTATTCACAATTTTAAATTGTTTTTAAGACTGGCGTGAGCACAAGAAAAAAATGTGTAAAAAGTGGAGTTAACTTTTTTTTAAAAAAACGATAAGCCCTTGTCACTAGTTTAGTCTATTGAGTGCAAGACTAAAATAGTTAAATTGACAATTTTACACCTTTGAATGATCCAAAAACAAGAGTAAAGTAGAAAAAATAGCCAACGCGGACATCACCATCATCATCCATTAGTCGATTAGTCTAGATTAATCAGAAGTAAATGCGAAAAGCACTGGTAATCCTGTTTTTTAGTACTACAGATACCTGCTGGCAAAGAGCTCTACTTTTTTTGTAGAATTAACTACCCCCATCATTGCTGGTTGTTCCGCCAAAAAAGAGTGCAATGTTATTTTTGGACTCATTTCACATAATAATGAGCCTCATAACAATAATGATTAGTACTTAGAATTGTCAATTAGGTAGTTTGAGTGAGCCTCTCTGAACATGAATAAAAGGGGATATTAGTCATTCATTTATGTATTTATCATCTACCATTTTTTTCAGTCACTTACTCAGATGAATATGTTTTTGAGCAAGCAGTAGAAAAAAACTTTCTATAGAAAAACAGCACACTAAAAATATATACTGCCGCTACCAGTCATTTTCGCTTTTTTTCAATTCAAGCATGTATTTTTATCTCTTCTTTTGAGCGCACCTCCCCGAGTGGAGAGCTTTATGGGAGTGTGTAATATTTTTTTAAAAAAATGCTTGCTACTACAACAATAATACGGTTGATTATTGTCAGTTTGGAAATTATTATCAGGTAGTCTCTCGAGACAAGACTTGGAAAATATCAAAAAAAGGGGGGAGTAGGAGTAAGCTCATACGGCAGCATATTTTTTGGAGGAAGGCTTTGGCTTTGGCTTTAGAGAATAGAAAATGAGGTGCTCTCATAGCTCTCTTCACTCAAAAATAGTGAGGAAAGTAGAGGAAAATTGTATTCAGAGAGGAAGGATGATAATGACTGAAATATACGTAATTTGGTTAATGTTTTATTCATATAGGTCGAGGATTTTCATCTCATTTCAGGAGAAGCAAAGAGAAGAGAGCTGACACAAGCGAGCACAGGCAAATATGCTCATGCATGAGGTAAGCTTATGAGATGGATGGAGCTGATCATGATTTTAATAATGTATCCTAGCAGCATCGCATCGGTGGTGGTGGTGGTGATCTTTGAAGAAAGAAGGCTGACATTCATTCCGTCTACTTATGCATGCTTCTTTTTTAGTTGCTGCTGTTGAGATAAATAATGTAATGAAATGGAGTTGCCGACACAAAGATCACAAGAGCAACAGACAAGGAAGTTCACAAAGAGTCAGAGAGTAGAAGAGCTGTGTAAAAAAACAAAAAAAAATTGTCTTCAATAGGCTGATAAGACAGCGCGAGCACTCATGTTTTCTAGACACTCCACAAGAGTAATTAAATATTTTTTGTGGGGATTTAGATGGACATGAGCGAGCAACGACGAGATTTGACTGCGAGATTTGAGATGCCTAGTTTGATGAATAAGGATGATTATATGAGGGCACTCGGTAGTAATAGTGATGCTGATGCTATAACGATGAGCATTTCATTTCACTATGAATAATACCAAAGAAGCTCAAGGTGGCTCGCATAAATATGCCATGTCGGAATTGGTGGTAGAGAAGGGCCATGAAAAGTGATATAAGCAAAAAATCGCAATCGCCCTTCAAAGCGAAATTATTTAATTTCGCGACTTTTCATTCAAGGTACGTCGATAGTGATTTAGTTACAGTGTTAGTACTGCTAAAAGAATATTTAACACCTAATTTTTACGTGTTTCCACACAAAATAAAATTTGTTTTAGCACGCTTTCATACAGCACAACCTTTGCTGGAAATGGAGGAGGAATAATAACGCTCAGCATTCCAACGCAAGTTTACGGTTATTGTAATGGCACATTTTAGAGATGCTTCTCTTTTATTTAGTAAAATAATAATTCATTTTGAAGCTCAACTTGGCAGTAAAAAATTTGCAGTTTAAATGACTTACTACAGAAAAAAATGGATTTATGTACATATAAATAGCACTGAACTCGAGAAATGTCCCTTTTATCCTGGTTCATTCCTATTCTCCCTTTTCCTCAAATGAATGAGCTAGCATTTTGTGGCATATGTCTTCTAATTTCTGAACTTTTGGGGAATCCTTCCAAAATCCAAAGAGCTATCCCTGAAGAGCTAAAAGAGTACCTTGTCACTCCTCTTGTGCGGTAGCGGTGTAGCGGTGAGCCAAGAAAGGGCATTTGAATGGAACCCCAAAAAAAGTGAGCATAGCTCCTTCTCCTTCTACCTTGTATTTTGACTGAGTGAAAAGTAAACGATGAAGGATATTTTTACTTTTTATTTATGGCTCATAAAATGGTTTATGATTCAATAAAATTAGTTGCAATACATTTATATAGCTTGTCGCTCCAGCCTTAAACTTACCACTCCGTACGCATTTTGTTATAGTTAGCAAATAGTAAAAAAATACTAGTGAGCTACCATTTACCAACCACCGCGCTTACTACTCCGTGATATATGCTTTCCTGCAGTAGTTCGCCATTTAAACAAATTCGTACCGCGACATTTTACTGCTCAATAAAAAATCCTGTGAGGGAGCTGGGAGCTTAAACGGAAAATTAAGTGAAAGGCTGACTCATTTTTTTAGTACCAGCTGAAAGCACTTTTTTTCGTTGATTTGCAAATTACACACTACTTCTGACAGCCAAAAGACACTAAAATGTTTTAAGGTAGAGGAGAACGTTTTTTATTGCTCTGGGTTCTGGAGCAACCCACACCAAAGAAAAAAAATACAATAAACTTCACTTTCGAATTCAGTCCCATCCAAGATGTCGACTTGAATGGTTAGTGTGCTGCCGGTCACATCAAGATCGCAATTTTTAAGCCCGTTACCTTCAGTCAGTCAGCCGCTGATAAGTAATTAATTGAAAGTGCAAATTTTTTAGGAACGCGAGGCATTTTGTTTGTGCCCATTTTCAAAATTATGCAACCAAAAACTGGCAATAACTCAGTGGAAAAGTATGAGGTGTGCAGCCCACAGAAATATCTTTGTTGTGGAAAGAGAAAGGGAGCAAAAAAGTAGTTGACAATTTTTCCTTTTTTTTCTCAGTAGAACTAAATTTTGAGCAAAAACGCGAAGGATAATATTATATTTTTTTCTGAAAATACTCTCTCGGGATCTGATTACATTTAAACATAAAAAGAAGAAAAACAATCTAGCAATTTCGTTCTTGAAATCTTTGCTCAAGATGGATTTGCTGATAAGATTGTCTCGACAGTGAAAATAAGTGTCGACGCAGAAAACTAGATTTTTGACATGCTTGCCAATTTACATCGAACTAAGAAAAAAAATTTGTTTCTACAGAACAATGCAATTTGTGTACCTTTTTTCTCAGAGCAGCATTTCAGCATTTTCATGTACCTTTTTTTATTCTTTGCCAGTACGGCTCTCCTCGCCTACTGAAAATAAAATAGCAGATTGATCAGTGACGTGATAACATTAAAACGAAGAAGAAAAAGAAGAAAAAAATAAGCCTTCAGACCAGAAAGAAAATTATAAGGTTTGGCTCAAAGATTAGGCTGCTCTGATTGATATACATAAGAAAAGAAAAACTCTTTTTTCGTTCAAAGCTGCCTAATACGGAAACCTAGTTTAGCAGATTTACATTTTTGGTAAAGTGGCATGTCCTGTGTTTGTACTTTAGTGTATAGTTTGATAATGGAGTGAATGAGGATTTATGCGAAAAACAAAGTTGGCGAGTGAGATTTATTTATGTAGCACTGGATTTACGTGTGCAGGGGTGGTTCCGTGTGTGACTACAAAAAAAAGAAGTTTTTACAGAATGTATTTCTCGTGGCTGTGTAAAGCTGAAAAAAAAAATTCGTTCGTGGTGGAAAAAGAGAGAGAAGGAGAGAGAAGGGAGAATTATGTCTGAAAAAAAATACGAGGTAGCAGCCAAAAAACAAGTTAACCTCTTCTCCTCCTTTAAGCCAAAATGCCAAGGTTTTGTGGATATGGTTATGTCAGCATATTTTACGAGACGAATTATACACATCGCTGAGGAGTTAATGCAGATTTACCAAAACAAATGCTCACTTTCTTAAGGGTTTTACGCTGATTCGCCATGAATTTCTTCAATCGGGAATGGAATGCTATTGCTAATATTGAGTGTGTAGTGTGCATTGTCAGACTGCTAAAAGAAAAATTGCGCACTGAGGAGGATAGAGCTGAGCAGAATTTTGCTCAGCTTTTTGTATGGAGCAGTCAAGTCAAGTCAGCTAGCAACACTATCGTAAGAGCCATTAAGATTTCCACAACTGAGCTGGCCCTGTATTACTACTATTCCGTGTTTTACGTGGCAGTTGACGATGTGGAATATTTTCGGCTAAAGTTGAAGTTAAAACTTTAACTTTGTGTTACTGCCTATATAATGACATAGTGAGAGTTTTTAAGAGTTTTAATGCGAGTCAGCAGCAGCGGAGCAAAGTACAGAAAGAAAAAATATTTTAGTATTCGCAAAAATGTACTGCAGCTACTGCTACTGCTCTGGCTGCGCTACTACTACTACTGGCTTACTTTTTTTATATTATTGGCAAATGGCAAAATGGACCGGTTGTGCAATTTTTCTGATAGTTATGGCCCTTGTAAATGGCATGACCTAAACCTACCACAAAAATGCATAATGGAGTGATGTGAGGTAAATGAATTCATTAAATTAAATTAAATGAGTACAACTTAAATTTAATGTGCACAAACAAAACATTAACTTTTACGCATGTTATATTTTTTACTACTTTCGTGTATCTCCCTCTCTTTCCCCTTTTCCCTGTCTTAAGCTCATACGTGCTTGTGGTTTATAGGCCTGCTTTTCTCTATGAATTCCACAGGAAAATGTAATCTTTTACTGGGGTTGTGTCTACGAGTGGCTTACGTCCTTTCAGAAAATAGCTGTCAACCTGCTTGTTTTATAGGACGTTAAATAAACAAAAACAGTATATTTTAATAACTCGCTGAAAATTCACTGTAACTCAGAACCGTTTTAATTTTTCTTATCCAAAAGAATGAAGTGTTGCTTCTGACATGGTACATCTTGAATTGGTGAATTTTAAATTGGTTACTCAATAATTTAGGTATGGAAATAATTGAGTTTGATTATGTAAACTTTGACGCCAAAGAAAAAACTGAAAAGCCACATTATATCCATCAATTAATAGATGGGTGGTCTGTCGAAAAATTCGATGTTCAAAAATAGTGGTTAATTGTTTATGACATGACATGCAACATTTTGAAGAAAATTAAATTAAAAGCCACAGTAGTAACATCTTTGTACTACTCCACTAAAATTTAGGATTGCTCTGCCACCAATTTATCAAATGTGCTATCGCAAATAACATTTTATTTAACAGGAAATTATTGTTTTAAGCCTATGTCAACGAACATCCGGTTAATGTCTAAATGTCATACAATGTCGTACAAGATTCCTGGCATTCTTCTAAATTAAAAGCGGCAACAATTTTCTTAGAGGCTCATTCCCCCGCAATACTATTTTCATGGGAAAAATTAAGTCAACTCCTACTGGAGATTTTTATCGGTCTCTTTCTTCACTGCACTCATTAAAAGTCAGAAAGAAACCTGTCTTGTACTCTCGGAGCCAGTTGTACTATTTTTAAATTGCTCATATTTTATTTAGTCTTAATTATATCCTGAATAACTTGATGAAATGTAGTATTTCAGTACGATAGTCAGCACAGCAGCAGCATAATCCTTTGGAAAAATAGTCGTTATCTTTTGTACTAGGTAAACGAAGGGAGAAAAAATTTCTCAGCAAACTTCATAATTATTTTTTCCTGTCTTTTACGAATCTCTGCAAATTCAATGCCAATTTTTTTGCTATCCCATTAAATAATGAACTTTTCGCCTTTATACCATTTATACAAAAGTGTTGATATGTTTATACTGTGTAGTTAGATAAATGTATTTAATGTATGTGCATTTTACTTTAAAAACATTTTTTTAAAAAACGCAAAGACTGGCTTGAATGCAAGTCATCGTTCTCCTATCTCCTTTCTCTGTCTCATTCCCAGCCCCACTAAATTTTCTCCCTATCTCTTTAAAACTGGCTTTGCTCATTCTTTTGTTCTGCTCTCTTCAAGTCATCGTTCTCCTATCTCCTTTCTCTGTCTCATTCCCAGCCCCACTAAATTTTCTCCCTATCTCTTTAAAACTGGCTTTGCTCATTCTTTTGTTCTGCTCGGTTCTCTCTAATCTCCTCTTCTCTTCTCAGTCTCTCCCACTTTCTGCTTCTCCTCTGGGCTGGGTTATTTTAATGGCCGCCACGCAAGCTCTTTCCAGTTCTTTTTCGATATCACTGGCAGGATACAACTTCAAATGTATTGGAAGGAAAAATTTGCTCCTCTCCTTTCCTTTTTAGATGCCCATGCTCATGCTTGCCTTTTTTTCTGTTCTTTCCCCTTTTCCTTTTATTTTACTCTTTTCATACAATGTCGAGAGAATGGTAGATGCGGACTCTGGATTTTGTATGGCAAAGAAGGCGACAAAATATACACTGCTCGGTGCTCACTTCACTACAGCTTATCTTTTAACTGCGACTACAGTAAAGGTTGTATAGCTGAAGCTGCAATGCAATGTGTGCCTCTACAAAAGTCTGTAATATCGGCATCCGCTTGTTATCAAAAAAACTCCTTCAGCATTCAGCATATATTTTTTTACGATGCTACACGTTGCACACTTTCGCAGTGTTAAAAAAGGCTTGTCTATGTATGTCTGAAGCCCATGCTGCATGCTGCTGTGAAACTGTGGAGGTTACACAAACATTGTTTTTTCTCTGATATTCTCTCGACTTTTTTTTCCTTCACAACCCCGACTCTCCCCTTTGCTCTTTAAAAAGCAAAAAAAGGCCGTCTCTAAAAGCTCGGGGCAGGAAAGGAGAGACTCGGAAACTCGGCACAAACAGCTACACAGTTTGCAAAGACGGATATATTGCTTACGCGTGTCTAAAATGTTTATGTATTTTATATACCTTGAAAAAAATCGCTATTAAAGGCATATAAGTATATTTACTTTATTAATATATTTTTTAAAAAACATTTCGAAATATACTTTATTAAGTTGCAAGATCGAAGATGAAATTAACAAGTAAGAAATTAATGAAAGTACAAAAATATATTAATTTTTTGGAGATAATAACTGGTAGATAAAATGTTTTCAATTATTTTTGCTGATTACTTGCTTCAAAACTGATAATTTTTCTGCAAACAACTTTTGATTTTTTGCAGCTAGCTATTACCATCTGCCGCGAAGAATTCGCTTTTGTAATGTGATCTGATTTAATTGAAGTGTTGATGCTTTTTATAGTTGGAATGTGTCGTTTGTCTGTACACACAAAAAAATAATTGCGCATAAAGGCAAAAGACATATCCGCGTAGTTTTTTTAGTAAGGCAAGTTGTAAAGATGCAGTAAAAAGAAGTAGTGAAGGTTTGCTGCTGCTTCTACTCCACGTTGATGGTGGAAGTGTACATTCTTGGCCGAGTACATCTTCTCAAACCTTTTTTTTCTTTTCATCGTGAAGAGGTTGCGTGCAATAAAGGAATAGCAAAAGTTCATAAAAATGCACTCTGTGTGTGGTCCTCTCAAACTCATCGAGCTGATGTGGTTTCTCATTTCTATTTTTTTCTTTTTATCGTGAAGAGGTTGCGTGCAATAAAGGAATAGCAAAAGTTCATAAAAATGCACTCTGTGTGTGGTCCTCTCAAACTCATCGAGCTGATGTGGTTTCTCATTTCTTGCAAGACAACGTAAAACTGGCCATCTCGTAATCATTCTGGCTTCATGGTGCTGCCTACTATGGATTAACACCTGCATTAATACAACCGCAGCACTGGACAATAGAAACAGTGTAAAAAATGGGTAGAATAATAAACGGAGAAAGAGATTCAAGCAATTTTAGCAGATTCATCGTGCTATAAATTAGAAAAAATGTGAGCTGGTTTTTAAATTAATTCATGACTCATTTGTGAGTAGGTAATTACCGTAAGAAAATTGCTTTTAAAAGGACAGAGACCTTTTCGTCTGTGATTTTTTTCTCAGGATTTCTTGTTGACACTTTTCTCTGCCCTGGATTGTGGAGAGGAAGCATTTTGGGAAAATTTCTGGGTGACAAACGTTTTGTAGAGCCGAGCGTATTAGAGAGAGCTGTAGGCAGACATAAAAAAAGGGTCATCTCATCTCATCAGACAACCTTCCCCCAAAAATGCATAATGCCCATAAAGTAAATGATCGCACTGGAGAGATGACCATTAGCGATAAGAATTAACAGCGTTAATATGGTCATTACAAGCCACTCAATGGGCACTATAATGGACAATGAGCTAGTTCAAACGCTCACACGGAGTGAGTGAGTAGATATTTCCTTCGAATATGGTGTAATATTTGTGGAAATTTTTGGGCAAAAGTTCTATTTTGTTAGTTGGATTTTAGGAAGCGGCGAAAAAACTGGAAGGGAAGTGCTGTGCTGGTCAGCAAACATATCCGATGACAAGTTCCATATAACCCACGCGTAATTCTCATTTTATGCTGGAGATTGCTCCAGTCCCAAACACAAAAGGGACAATATTAGATAAAGGATAATGCTTTTCATCATCTTGTTCACAGGCTATTAACTGCCTTTCATTGGTCATTTACATGGTGAGATTACTTATTTGTTGACACTTCCCATTTATTAGCTTGCGCTACGAACAACGACAACTGATCTTTTGCCCAATTGTGTACCTGCCAGATTCAGTTCACTCATTCTTCTCACCATCTCACCCTTCCTTAATTTATCTCATTTTAATTTAATCCATCTAACTTATTGCGCTTTTCTAATTTCCCAAAAAATGCTATTCAGAGAACGTTAGTCCTTCGGTCCTAAATTTGATGCATTATCGCACTTTTAGCATATTGACATGTGTCTGGCTTTCACCTTACGTATGGAAAATCCCGGGTTTTTCCTCTACTCGCGTCGCGTCATACAAGCTTTTCTTATTAAGTAAAAGACTGCTAAATGAAATCCCACACAATCGAATGGCACCATTTAGCCATTTTTACTAGGACGGAAAAAGGCTCTTGTAATCTTCTTATGGAATCAAATTACTATTGCCTCAGTTAAGAGGTGAATTTTCATTTTCTCCTATGCTCAACTATATTACGGGAAAGAATAGCACTGTCTTACAGCACCACCAGCCTTTTTTTTGTAATATTGAGTAGCACAGTAGCAAAAAATACTCGCAATCAGTCTGTAAAGGAAAGGCGCTATAGTCGTAGTCTTCCTTCGTATAGCTGGTATGTAGATGCATATTTACTTACACGAAATTAAAGCCCGCCATATTTTATTGCTTATCGGATCGTATCCATCCGGAAAGTGAAATAATAAAGGATGGCTCTTAACGGTGATTTAACTACGAAAGAAAACAAAAAAGCTTTTCTTTTCCGTCCAGCTGCGATATAGTCCCTAGCTTCGCATTAAGAAAAAGAATTCAATCAAAGTTGGCCAATTTGATTAAAACCTAATCTCCTAAAAGGTTTTATTGTTTACTCTAATTCCTCCTAACTTTCCATTTCGGGTGGGTAACTCACATTTTGTAAGGAGAGCAGATGAAAAGTGCGTATTTTTCTTTACTTAAGGAATAAAAATGGTGAACAAAAAAACAATAGGCGGAGGGCTCCTTCTGGGCTGCTCTACTACTTTTAATTCTCTTTTATGTAATTTTATGGAAATTGAGAAAATTTTCGAGATGCACAGCTGAGCACTGAGAGAAACTCGGAAATGGAATGTTTTCCATTACTCTGATACTTTTCCAGCTTTCTCACTACCTTTTTTTAATATTCACGAGAAAAGTTCCATTTTTGAAGTGGTTGGAGAAGAGCTGCACCCTCAAAAAAGGGTAAGAAAAGTATACAAAATGTGCATTGAAAGTTGGGAGCATTCGCTAAATCGATTATTTATTGATCGTTCCAAACTGGAAACCATAATTTTGCTGAAAAGAGTAGAAGCTGGAAGTGTGGTGTGCACACTTTTTTCGGTCTCAGATTAAAAATCACATTTCATCAAATATTCCATTTAAAACGGCCATAATGCTTCGTCGAAATGCGCAATAGAGCCCATCACTGGAGTGCAATCGGGTGGCTCTCAAATCACAATTCGTGTAACCAAAAAGTGTTCAATTTAAAGTAGGATTTCATTCCGAAAGCGGTTCTTCTTCTTGCAGGAAAATTTCATTTTTATTTTTATTGCATTCCAATGACACTCATTCAGAGAATTACTTGTTTGAATACGAAATCAAGTGCATGTGTGTCTCCCTGCATAAGGCACACTGAAAAACAGTTTTTTTCAAAAAATAGTTTCTATTTCATTCGAACACAATAAATGAGAGACATTCAGACATTTACTCCAGCTTAAAAATAGGAATGGCGGAGCGGGACTAAGAGCAGCAGCAGCACTGCATGTGAAACGTGAAGTCGACACAGCTGAACGAAAAAGGCAGGGAAGCAGTGTAAGAACGAGAAATGGTAATTTTATTCTTTCAAAGCAGGCAATTTACGCATTTAAATTCCAAAATTTAATCAAGATCTCCCTTCAAGATACGCACTCACATTTTGCATACGAAATACTTAGCAGCCCGAGAGCCCGCTCACATTTTCCCATTTTGTCGTGGTCCATGTGAAGTGTGGCAAGTGAAAATGGCGCCTACTAAGAACAGGAAGGAAAATATGAGTTCCCTCACTCTCCTATTCCTCTCCTCTGCATGTTTTCATGAATTCCATTTTTAAGCCGCATCAGAATTTTCTCCAAAGTATTAATCCCTTTTGGTGTTCGGAGGAGTCGAGTGCGAGAAGAGCCCAACTCAGAAAACAAAGTTTTTTAGACTTGATTTAAAAACATTTTTTGGAAACTTTTCCACACTCCTTTTTTCCCCTTGCCTTCCTTCCCCTCTTTAATAACAGTATCAAATATGCGGAGAAGTGAGAGACTCTCCTTATTTCCTTCCTCTTCCTTCCCTCTCCTTCTCCGAACTTATTTAGTTTGCTGGAGATAAAGCATAAATCATTGAAAATGAGTTTTTTCTCGGAGACCTTCCCGAAGCACAAACTTTTTTTTCACCGGTCTCTGCCTCTGCCCGCTCCCGCGCCTATTCAACCCATGTAAAAAATATTTTCTTCTCAGTTTAAAAAAACACTAGGAAAAAAACATTATCGTCGACTATGCACATTTTACTGCAAGAATAACGCCACCGTCACATTATTTTTATGCAAGGCACGTTAGCCATATGCTGACTCTCTCCTCAAGCTCATTTTCCTGTCTTTGTGCTGGAAGCCTAAGAAAATAAAAAGGGAAGTAGGGAAAAGTAGGATTCTTTTTTGGAAAGCTTCCTTTTTCTTCATTATTTAACCTTAGAGGATACATCATTCCTAAATCCTTTCTTCGAACTGATACGGGAATACATTATAGAAGAAAAATGAACAAATTCTAGTGCCACTTCGGTTCCTAACATCGATACACCCATTACGCATGCATATAAATAAATACTAGTCTGGTAATCATCCCCCTCTCTACATTTTTCTTTCACCCCTTTTCCTTGTGTGTACATATGAGCTCCTGAATTGACATTATCTTCGAGCAGCTCAAAAAAAGCTCTACTCGCTTGCACTGCTTATTCACTGCATGGATTTCCAATTATTCTGGGAAGGAGAAGGGAAAAAATATATAAAACAAGAGGAGGAAACTTTTTTTTTACAATTTTCTACTATTGAAAGCTTGAGCAAGGGCGACTCATGACGGGGAAATGGGATTTATGCTAATTTTAGACTTTGTGTGTGCTCTCCTCACTTATTACTCACCACTCGCCAGCGCAGTTTCATTTTTGGGAAAGCTTCAAGAAAAAAATGAGAGTTTGGAAGGGAAGCTGTCTTCAGTCTTCACCAGTATTAAAAAATATTGTAGGCTGGGCGTGCTTACAAAAAAAATTTGAATATATTTTTTCACTCTCTTTTGAACTTTGAAGGGTTTAGCGAAAAATTTTACTTCCAGTATTGGGAAAACTAATACCACAAGATTAAAAAATATACATTTCGGGGATGCTATGTTCCCGGATGGAAATTGTGGTTTTAAAATGTCACAAAGGAAATCCACGAATTATAGTGCGGAGGAAGGGATGAGAAACGCATAAAAGTAAATCAAATAATTGAAACAATAAAAAAAATGTCGGGGAGGAGGAGGGGGATAATAATTTTTAGTGATGTCATATTCAAATGTTGCAACTTCCAATGTAAAAAGATCTAGACGAAACTCAGAAGCATTCTTCAAAAGCAGCCGTAAATAGATTTATTTTATACGCAAGTGTACTTCTAAGGATGACGTGGATTGCTGTCGCTGATCCTAACAAAAAAAAGATCGTGACGATGACGAGTACAGTTGTTGGTGGTGTGTAGTCAATATCCTACTGAATAATTTAGTATTCTCCGAAATGACGGCAGATTTCAAGACGTGAAAGGAATCCTTTTTTTGGGAGAAAAAAGCACTCAAGCGAAAAGAAGGACCACACCAAAAGCCACACCGATGAGTTTTCTGTTTGTGTAGCGCATTTCTTGTAGTTTCATTATTTTTTCTAGATATATTTTTTTTACCCTTTTGTGTTTTTTATCTGGCGCTGTTGTGTGCTCACAACAATGCCATCAGAGAGTATTGCATAATGATGGGGCAAAATGGGGTGGGAGAATGTTTCCTCATCGTTACTCTTTGTAATATTGCTTTCTAAGCGAACCGAGAACAGCTCATTTCTAAAACTCTGAAAAGAAAGTTATTGAACAAGACGGAAAGGAGGACGAACCGTTACGCAAGTTTGTTATTCAGTAGAGATATACAGCAACTGGCAAACAACTGCGCCCGCCGTTGAAAAAAATATATAAAAAAATCTTTTACGGGAATTTTTTTCACCCATTCCTTCTCTTCCCCCTTGAACTTTTTTTTTCAGAATTCCATTCGATTTTCGATTTTTTGATTGCAAGAAAAACCCTATAACGTACTTAGCTTCTCACTGCAACTCTGAGCTGAGAAGGGGAAATATGTTTGGAAATGCAGTGGGAAAATATATGCTTCTGCGTTCTGCCCGAAACTGCACTATCACAGTCCAGTGACCCCATAGAGTTTCCTTTTAGACAACACATAAATAAATATATCCGCACTCCACGTCCACTTTATTAATGGACAGTCAGAAACAGTCCGCAACCAGTCCGGCTCATCTTACTTTATTTGCACTCACTTGTGAACGTGATGAACACATCACCGAAAACCATCTTTATTTTTTTGTTTGCCCAGTAACAAAGTTCCCATCGGGAGAATATAATTTACGCACCCTGTAATCCACACACAGATGCACACAAATGACTCATGTTGCATTTTTCTTATAGCATAATAATAGTGTAGAGCCATTCAGTAATGAGAGCTAAAATTCTCCATGCCTTTTCAGCTTCTCTTCAACCCTTTCTCTCCGCATAAAAGAGAGTAACAATGAACTAAATGAAATCAAAAAGCGATTTATGTTGCATTACATCACCTGAGAAAAATATCATGAGATTAAACTGTGGCATTCTCCAATGCATCCTCCCTCTTCGGCAAATGAGTAGCAGGATATTTTTCAAAAACTTTTGTGTTCTTGGGAAAAAGAATTACTGAATTACCCGTTACAAAATGACTGGGATGAGTTTTCCTTTTACAATTTTTTCCCCTTTTCTTCTAAGTTGTCGTTTCTCATTCGGTCTAAAAATAATGCATTTTTTACCATGTTGTAGAGTGTAGATGTCCCCCGGATAACGTTTCATCTCAAAAAGAACAAAAATTATGTAGGTAGATTTAGAGCAAGGAGCGTAAAACAGTAAAAAAAGGAGGCAGTATTTTTAAAAAATATATATATATCCCCCTCATTTTAACGTTTCATCTCAAAAAGAACAAAAATTATGTAGGTAGATTTAGAGCAAGGAGCGTAAAACAGTAAAAAAAGGAGGCAGTATTTTTAAAAAAAATATATATATCCCCCTCATTTTTCTCTTCTGCCTTTCGTATATTATTATCTCCAGAGTATTAAAAAAGCAACGGGGGAAATAAGATGCTATGGCTTTTAATGTCTTATATTAAGACTCATGATAATAATGGAACGTGTAATATGAAAAGAATGAGAAAAAGGAAAAAAAAATATATAATGATGATGCTAAAAACCTTAACATAATATTTTTTTTTCTTTTTTTTAGGGATATGCACTTCACAGCAGTAATCCAGAAAAAAATAATGATGATTATGTTTAAGGCCCTTTTTCCCTTGTGCGAGCTGCGACTGCTTCCTTCGTTGACTCCACGTCAGGATAATAAAGTAAGCACAAGTTACATTTTAATTTACTTAAAAGATTAAAAAAATACCGAGCCGACACACCGAATAAGCATAAGTGCTTGTTCTCTCATTTATTACGGGGAAAAATTGTAAGGAGAGAACAAAAAAATTTGTTGGTTGGATATGGATGCTCAGGAGTGGTGGTGCTCTCTGATATTTTCAGTTCTGCATGAATAACTCTAACCTTTCCTTTTTTCTTTAGGAGTAGGAGCTCTCCTAGGGAAAATGTCAAAATTACTGGTTGGTTGGATACGAAAAGCTCTCGGCTGCAATGGACGTATTTTTTCTCGTTTTCTTGCTAGTGACTAGGATGTAGGAAGCGACAAGGCGGAGGGAGACCCGTAAATCAGGGACATTGCATGGTGTATGGTGAATAATGCAGCTAAATATATATATTTAGAAGAAGGTCTAAGAGGATATATGAGAACGAAAAAAAAATAACATCACCATCACCGCTAATAATGATGTATAAATCGGAGATGGAGATGGTACCTATTTTTATAATATATTATTATGTACGAACTGCCTAAAAATATATATATTATGGATGTGCACCTTTCTGCCTTTTTTACGGAAAATGAACCGAAGATGAAGTGATCCCCAGGCATAAGCAAGGGAAAAAAAGTAGACTCATAATTTTTAACAACCCTCCATGCATCTATGGACTACTGACAGTTCTAAATGAGTTGTTAGATGCCAAAATATCGGGGAAATGAAATATATCTCACTTTTTTTGGTAGCTTCCCTCCAAAGAATTTCTGGATTGGGTTTGCTTGGCTTGGCAAGTCTAAAGCTAATGGGAAGTGGGAAGTCTATAGGCTGACTTTTCTGATTTTTTCACTTCTAATCATAAATAGTATCAAATGGAGTTAGCAGATCGCAATTACTTACCATAATTAATTTTTAAAGGAACTTGAAAAATGATATTTTAGGGTGTATGGTACAAAAATTGAAATTATTTTATTTGGGCTTAATGTAGATTTTCATCCGATATAACTCCGGAGCGAAAAGCGAACAAAGCCATTTCTGTTTTATTTGGGTGCAATCAGATTGAGCTGTGATAAATATGACTGGTGACGGGATGCTCTGATGACTTTATCCTTTTCAAGTACCACCTACTGCGAGGAGGGAAATGCAGTCCCAGAAGTAATGACAAATTGTGAAATATATCATTTTATTGGTTTAGCTAACTAATACATTTAGCTCAAATTGACTGCACCACTTTTTTATCCTTTTTAGCACTAAAACTTCATTTTTCTCTCAGCAGGAAGTGACCGAAGGGTCTGGGACTGGATTTAGTTCCTGTACGATAATGTAATTCAGACTGAAATGGATTTTTTTAAGAGAAAAATAAGTAATAATGAGTAACGAATAGAGAACGTTTTGTCAGTTGGCTTGTGCTGGTAATAAACTTCCAAAAATATATATCTGCCAAACAAGTTCTATTCTTGGAAAAGAGCATTGCGCACTCGCAATTTATAGATTTATACTAGTCGCCGTACATCTCTCAATAAATCTCTTTCCTATTCATGCGCCAACGACTAACCGAGTGGTAATTCAAAGGACGCTCATTATTCAATCAAATCACAAAAATATTTTTTTGGAAGTTGTACGTAAAAAATGAATAGGAAAATTACAGCAATAAAAAATCAGCTTCAATTTTTAACAGTTTTTCCTTAACTTTGGCAATCGCATTATAGTTTTTTCCCTTTTATTTTGACACATGCCACATGAGCCAGAAAAAAAATTTATTCACCGGAAAAACATTTTTTTGAGTGAAATACACACATCGCCACGTCGATACATGTCAGTTGACACAACCAGTCGTAAATATATTTTACATTTTTACACAAAAATCCCTATGAATGAGCATTTTCGGCAGTATTTTTTATGGAGCTGTAAAACGGCAACAAAAAAAAGATCCCTCAAGATAAATAGCATTTAGGTTTATGTAATAATAACAACAGTAAATAGTAATAATAATACTTTTATGGGTGTTGTAAAGGTTGATTGCTCGCTCTCTTGTTTGACACGAACGTACACTAAAATATACTGGAGCTGCCACTCGTCACATTAAAAATTACTTTATCAATTTCCCCGGGAAGTCCATTCAGCCCAGTTGGTGGAACTTTATCTTTAGTCCAATACTGATTTATTCTTTTAAGGTGAACTACCATAATAAAAAAATGATCTCATTCAGTACCAGACCAGAATAAAATGGGGATTATCTTAAAAAAAGAAAGATTTAATTTTTCAGAAGTGAAGAAAAAAAAAGAGTTTTTTTAGACGGGGATGCATAATAATAATATCAGTGCACTTTTGCAATCCACTTTTTTTCCGTTTATTTTTTTGCTGGGAAGCTTGCTTATTTGCTGGTAAGCGGGCTAGATGTTTTTACGGTCTACCACTTCAAAATGAGCTTGTATCCTTGTCTGAGTTACATAGTAATCGGGCGCAAAAAAGAGGAAAAGTGGTATAGCCGTATCAAGTTACGCCAGGAATTAGTGCTTCAATAAAAAATCCATAAAAGTTTTATGCTCCTGGCAAGTAGGCTCTTGTCATCATCATAAACATACACATACTTCGTTACTGCTACACCACTGATGATGACGATGATGATCATGAGGTTGGTTTGTTTTCAAGTAGTGACGTGATAGTGACATGTTATTGACTTTTTACGAGAATTTCATTGCCCTGCCGGTGGCTTGTTAAGAGATTTGAGAATAGTAAAAACTCTTTTTATACTCCTTTTATTTGATTTATTGTGAGGAGAAAGGCAAATTTCAGAGCTTGCGAGAGAGAGAGAGAGAGAGAGAGAGAGAGAGATAGCCTCTCTCTACCTTAAAAAACTATTTAGCAAAAAGAACATGATGCAATCTTGTTTTCACTTCCCGAGAACAAGAAGGGGAGAGAATAAAATTGCCCGTTTTCTCATCTTATCTCTTGCCATCCCCACCAACCAAAACCAGCGCAAATTGAGTATAAAACGAAACATAAACTGCTTTAGCGAAAGGGAAAAAGCGCAGTGGAAACTGCAAAATTATACAATTACGTAGTCCATTGCATAGCAGAAATGTACATTTTTTGCAAAATGTTACACCGACTTAAATCATTGCTACTGCTAGTTTTGAAATATCAGATTTATTTTCGCTACCAGAGTTCAGCAAACACATTTTCCAACGAAAAAATAAATTCAAGGATTATTGTATCGCCCTCACATCAAAAGACAACATTTTATTTTGCTTTGTCCTTGTCTTGCGTACGGAGCTCACAGGATTGGAAGTGAGCTCGCTGCATAAATGCCCCGTGCCTGATGTGGTTCCACCTTCGCCACAATCAACACCTAATCGTTTACTCTATGAACAATATAAGAAACTCCTTAGCACTCCCAGCGCAATCATTTGAAAATAAAGCAGCTCATCTCATAAAGGTTTAGATGCACTTGTGTTGATGTCAATGGCAGCTCATAAACCAATCCTTATCCCCTTACCATAGAACAACAATGGGAGCTACGCTGCTATTCGGAAGAAAAAAAGAAGAGCATCACCAATGATGATGATGGTAGCAATGAAACCCAAAGAACTTGAAAGATCTCAGCAGACACTCAAAAATTCTCTTTCTAGACGAGATCTAAATGCAAAAGTTCAGTACAATTCGTAATTCAGAATTGATTTGAATTGTAGAGATAAGTTGCAGATTAAAGCGCCGTTTGTTAATATTGTTAAAGAAGAAAAAGTACTTCAAGATTTCAGATCTAGCTCCTCCTCCATGCGATAAAACTCGATAAATCAGATAATCACCAGGCTGGAAATTTCCGAAGACATTTCGAAAAACCCACACCGGGAAAAGAACGAGTTTCCCCGTTATTATATCTCGTATGAAAAATGAAGTGCCGTAAATTCGTACGTTTTCCTATTAAAATGTATATTCCGTGTGTCTAATGGAGCGAACCGCATCACATTTTGAGAAGAAAGGCGCAGTGGTTGCCAACAAAATCCCAAGTATTTCTAGCATCACCACACCACCACCACCACCGCCACCGTCGGCGCACCATCATCTAAAAAATACTGAAGAGAGCACGTAGGTATATTATACGTCTAGTAAAAAGAGACATGCAAGTTGTAAGTTGTTTGCTGTTACGTCTACCTAACAACTGGCGCTCTTCTCCGAGAACATGAGATTTTGAAACATTCAACTTTCCAGTTTTCCACTCCTTAGTTCCAGAGGCAGTTTCTCCTCCAGTTTTTCCTGCTGGAGAATAATGAAACCACAAACGGAACAGTTTTCCACATCCACCATTTTAAATATACACACTTGTAATATTAAAAGCGGCTTAAAATGAAAACATTCCGAAAACGTAGGTATATTATACGTCTAGTAAAAAGAGACATGCAAGTTGTAAGTTGTTTGCTGTTACGTCTACCTAACAACTGGCGCTCTTCTCCGAGATTTTGAAGCATTCAACTTTCCAGTTTTCTACTCCTTAGTTCCAGAGGCAGTTTCTCCTCCAGTTTTTCCTGCTGGAAAATAATGAAACCACAAAGGGAACAGTTTTCCACATCCACCATTTTAAATATACACACTTGTAATATTAAAAGCGGCTTAAAATGAAAACATTCCGAAAAACTATTTCTTTTTTGGTTTCCCCTTCTCTCTGCGCGATGTGCACTTTGTGTGCTGTGGAGTGAAGTAGGAAGCAAAATCATGATTCATTTTAAGTAAATCTTTTATGTAATAATGGCAGTCTGGAAATATATATATTTTGCGTGGTTTTTGGAGGCTCAGCCTTTTTCCCTGGAAAATGGAAGAGAACTATTTCGTCTGGGTTGGAGAACAGCGGAAAAGTACACAATTGAAATGTAACGTTGCTATTTGCGGTCTCCTTGCTGTGAAACATGGCGAAGGAGAGAGTGTCGTTATATCTGAGAAGACGGTTTTTGAGGGGAAAAACAAAATATTCAGCTTAATTCATCTCCTCCTATTTCTTCCTTTTTACTAAGAACTGTTAGAAAAGAGCTTTTTAAGTTTTTTTTTTTGTTAAAGTAAGCAAAAAGCCTTTTCTTCTCGGCTGGCAGTCTACAATCTTTAATGCACATTCATGCACATACATTACAGCCTTTTTGTTCAACTGTTTGAAGACCTTCCACTCGTGGAAAAAAAGTACTTTCCCCTTCTTTCGCCCAATCGATCTGGATGGGTTGTATAGCTGGAGAGAGCCTTTTAAGAATGTACGGGCGATATGATATGTACATATTAGCATAGAAGTTACCCTTCCAGCAGAAATGGAGTAACTTAATGTACCGTGATGCGAATATAGTGAACTTTACCGAAGAAAATAATGGAACTTTGTGTGACATGTATCTAAATGTGTATAGTGCTGGGAGAGAGAGGGTGGGCTGAAAATAAGAAAAAAACCCGTTGGTGGAGTGATGCCGAGAGATACAAAAGAAAACTGGGGAAAACAGGAAGCCAACAAAAAGGAAAAATCTATTATTTATTCTGACAGTGCACCGGACATTTTCTCATTTCGAGCCAGGCAGGGGCTCCACTTCATTTTCCCTTTTCTCCGTCTTTTCTTGCCAACTTTTCTCATACCACTTTCCCCAGACAAAATATATTTATGTATGAGCCCAAAAAATATACATTTTTTTCGGAGCTCCCACATAGCTAAGAAAAAAATAGAAAATTCCTTTGCTCACCAACCGACACCCTATTCCAAGAAGTACTATATTTTATAAAGGAGAAAAAAACTTTTTTTTCTCCGTTTTTTTACTGGATAAAGATGTGAGCCGTGGCTAATGCACTAAATTCATGTATTCCCAAAAGGATGAGACGCCACCAGAGAGAGGAAAAAAGCGCCTTATAGCTAGCTCACTGCTAAAAAATTGAGATATGAAAAAATGGAAAAATATTTTTCCTTCCCAAAAAATTTAGGTTAGTTACGCTCAGCAGGGAATGTATGTTCCATGCACAACTGAATAATTTTCATTCATATTCCAGAAAGCACTCTCTCCACCAACATATATATAACTTTTGCCAGCGAGCGAGGACTTTTTTTTAAAAAAAGAATTTACATATTTACTTTAAGCAGAAAAGAAAAAAATATATATATTCTGGCAAGTTTTCCAAGTCTATACTTTTTTTTCGAAAATAATGCCCAAAAAAGTTTCAGGAAGGAAGCTACAAAAGCAATTTCAAAAGTTTGTGTTTGAAAAGGGTAAAAAATAGGAGCGCTTTTTTTCTCGTCGTATGGAACTAGCGGAACTACTAGTAATCCTAAAAGATTTAGGTGTAGTGGTGATCCATGTAACAAAAGAAAAAAAAGTATGGAAGGGAAAAGAGAACGGGAATGCAGGAAAAAATTTTTTTTTGTGTAGTTGCAGCCAGGAAGACGAAAATTTATTATATCTATTTCCAGCTTAGGTCTCCAGGAAAAAAATGGAGAAGAAAAAAAAATACTCTTAGAGATGTACCGACTTATTTTTTCTTCTTTCTTTTTTTCTCCTTCTTCTCTAAATGTATGAATGGGCAAAGCTTGTATAGTTTCCTGCGTACTTAAATATCACGAAGAAATTGCACCAGTCCAACTGACAGGAAAAGTGTTTTTTTCTTCGGTGGAGCTTTACTTGATTCGTCCATCCAACCATTATCTCGTCTTTGAAGACTTAAGAAAATCCGGCATAGAAAAATAGAGATAACTGCCATTTTCCTTTTTTTACCCGGGTCCTTCCCTATAAAACGGCGTAGGATAAGGCACATATCCCCTCCCCATTTATAAACATGTATGTAGCCGTGCATGCACCGTTATACTTCTCCAAAACTTATTTTTTTAAGCTTATATAGAAAAAGAAGAAGAGAGGAAAAAGAGCACACGAGAAAAACCATTTTCGTTTTTTTTCTCTTCTCCAAGAAAAAAAACTTTTTTAAGCCGTCCAACTGTATACACAACTTTGCCTGTTTCTCTTCTTCTCTTCTCTCTCCATGCACGCTTTGCTTGCTTAACGGCTGGAACAGCTTGGGAGAAAAAAAGCGAAAGAGCCATTCACTTAAAGGAGAAAGTCCATTAGAGAGAAAGAAAACCAATTCCATACTTCAACCAAGTTACTTACTTTACTTATTTCTTTCTTCTATTTAGACAGGACATGAAGCAATGAATTCCCTTTTTCCTGTATTTTTTCGGCCTTTTTTTTCGTTGTGAGCGCAGCTTTTTTTTCTCGATATCCCATTATTACAGCATGATAGAAAAGTAACGGAGAAAATGTATGGGAGCTCTCCGAAAAAAAGCAAATATGTTCCTTTTGGTATTTCCTCCAGAGAAAAGTGGAAAAGTGACTACTCCTGTTTAATACCGGCTTAGAGGGAGAAAATTGCTTCGTTCGTGCTATGAAACTCTATTCACCAAAAAACCATTAATGAACAATAGAAAACGGAGATATTGCTTTTCTCCATTAATTTCTCTTTAAGTGCATTTACCCGTGTAGGGAGAGAAAACGAGAAGGAGAGGAGTTAGTCGGACTGAGAAGGGGAAACCAGAGACGTTTCTAAGGATGGATATATATATTTTCGTATACCTAAAATACAAAATTCTGAAAGGAAAAATATGTTTTTAGGGATTTGCCCTGCGCTACGCTCTCCAAACATTTCTCCTTGGATTTTCAATGCTAGCCACATCGTAACTAAAATACATTCCTTCAAGGTAAATGTACCTTCAAATTAGAAGAGTTTTATATTTCTCAAATTATTTGGAAAATTGTTTTTCCTTGTTTTGCCCCTCATTTAGTAGTCCGACGATGTGGCTAATGCGACGCGGCTATCTTATCAAAGCCAATCAGTCACTGTAATAATTCATTTATCGTAAGTGCGGAAAAACAACAATTTTTTTTACACAAGGTCAGTGTTATTATTGGCAGTTTTTAGCATTTTTTAAAGAAAAAAATAAATTTGACTATCCCGTTTTGCAATTACCGAGGATATTAGGAATTAAAGTTGGATATTTGTGAATGGCACCATACCCCACTAATTTTGGAGGGCCTAGGTCGGCAAATGAGTTACCTTCAAAAAAAGATTTTTTTAAAGGATGGAAATTAGCAACACACGCGACTTCATTATCGTAAAAGGACAGTTAGCTAATAATGATGTAAAAGAGAATGGAGTGTATTTACTCACTTATTGTCATAGGCGCTAAGAATCCAGGCATTCTTGTACCACCACCACTACCACTGTCCTCGTCCCTTGTCGGCTGATTGCATTACAAACAAAAAAAAATATATTATAGCTTGACGAGAATAAACAGAAATAAATCTGTTTAGTGAGGCTGCACTCTACAGACAGAAAAAAAATATATTGTCATAAATTGGCTCCGAGCGTGCAATGATTGCCCTTTGAGCTGTCGAAAAAGAAATTACTTTCAGAGGGAAGAGGGCTTTACTGTTTACTTGATCGTGATTAGGTCTTAATGATGCTAAAGATCACGTTGAAATATCTCTCATGCCGCAGTTCTCACTATCCCTTCTCTGACTGAAGAGGAGTAGGCAAAAAAGCGAAAAGCGTGAATATCTTCTCTCCTCTGCGGAATTAGGGACGATGATGATACTATATGGAATGGAGCAAATGCGTGAATCAGCACATTCGAAAATTGCTTCGTTTGAAGCTGAAGCCTGAATGAAGGTTATTAACGACATCTTGCTCGCCGTCTCTTTTAAATACTTCTGTTCTAGGGGTAATTATAGGAAGGGGAAAAGAAGATAAGAATGAGAAAGAAGCATGAAAAGGTAATCTATAGATGCCAATGTCACCTCGCTATAGCATTAGTAGTCATGTCGTATATTTCTCTCTCGCTGGGATTACGCTAGTCCCAAGTGATCTTATCGGGGAGGGGATTACTGGGATATGAGAGGGAATAAACAGCTCTCTTCTCCCTTATACCTTCTTCCGGGATTAGGTTGCGTAACGGAGTGCGATAAGAACTGGTTGCAGAAGGAGGGAAGGGAGACGTGAGCCAGCAAGATTTTGATAGAGCTGAAT
The DNA here is from genome assembly GCA_027744115.1 of Acrocyrtus sp. NNG-2020. Classification (NCBI taxonomy): domain Eukaryota; kingdom Metazoa; phylum Arthropoda; class Collembola; order Entomobryomorpha; family Entomobryidae; genus Acrocyrtus; species Acrocyrtus sp. NNG-2020. Next base: position 36,882 of record JAHZND010000267.1, read on the forward strand.
GAAGCTGAGTAATATTTTTGAACTTATAATTTTCTGTAATGGTACGCACGTATAAGTAAAAGGTGAAGTCTTTAGGTTCGATCGATTTTTTAAAAATTGTGTTCACCTAACTTAAAATCTGGTTTTGTAAACTGTCCGAAGTAATAGCAAAAATTTTTTTAGTCTGGATACCCTAAAAATAAAGTTGAGTTTTTTCTTAATCTATCTGCCGAAAGCGGTTTCCGAGCAGCCAATTTTTATCCCATGAAATAGCTGTTTTCTCCACTCACTCTACCTATATTTTTGGGATGTGAGTGTAGGAATAGCTGAGAGTAAAAAAAGTCCGTCATTATTTTTAGGATAGACATTTCTTAGCTATTTTGAAAGGGGCTGAAATCGGAAGCAGGAATAAATGAAAGTAGTTATCGTAAAGCATATGAAACGGGACAACGGTTTGCGAGAACGTTGACTATCAACTTTGTGAGCTTTGTCGCCATCATCTCCATGCACAGAAACGCGCTACCACCAACTGAGTCAAAGTAGACTATTTGCTTTTCGCACGTTGCTAATAAATTCTTCATGCTTAAGTGAGCTTGCCATCCCTCCCCAAGAAAAAGGAAGAAAAAAAAGTTTTTCTTTCGTCGTGTGCACACTCCCCACCACTTTCTATTATAAGCGCTCTTTCCTTACATGGTCGAGCCATTTTCCTAGGACTAGAAATAGAGAAAGCTTTCCCGGCTTAGGTTGAAAAAAAAATCAAGAAGAGAATTCTATTTTTTTTCGAGAAAGGAAGGAAGCGGATGCCTTTCGTTCTCATTCAAGTAGAAACGCTGATAGCATACACACACGACATGACGACAACGGCTTCATTCTGATACTGTCATGATTCCACGGAATATATGGCTAGAGAAGGAAAAGGAAGGACGTTAAAAAGAGTCGAGCAGAGAATACTGATATGGCACATTATGGCAAAAGTTATTTTCTCACTGTGCAGCCCAAGCCTTTGTGGCAGACACTAAAGAATTCCTCTGATAAGGAACGGAGCCTCCATTCACAATATCCCTTCCTCCCTTCCACTATTCCACTTCCCTTCCCGAAAAAAAAATATTTTCTTCTCACTACTTTTCCATACACGGCCATATCTCTCCGTGAAAACTGCTCCGTTTTCTGGAAACCAGCTAAAAAGGAATAATGCGACGGCAAAAGTGGAAGAGGGTATACCTCCACCTCCAATCCAAAAAGATTACATTGTTCACGTCTCACGTGCATTCTGGTCTCCAGCTAGAAAATATATATTTTTAAAAATAACTTTAATCGAAAAACGTAGGCTTTCGTAAAACTAAGAATGTTGCTTATAGCCATAGCCGGACTATAATTTTTACTAGAAATTGTCATTAAATCAGCTGCTGATGCTCACTGTAATTTTTTCCGCTAATTCACAACATGCTTCTCATTGTTTACTCCAAAGGTCCCGAATATTTTTAGATGGGCAAACACCAACCCTTCAACTATCAGCTTAATTGTGCGCTTGGCATTCCAGCCTTGTACCTTGACGGAACAAAGGACTATAAAATGGCAGGGAAATATATTGAGAGGAATGCGCGATTGGAATACGTGATGGAATGCGACTACCTCCGTCCTAATGTGAGAATCTTCCTTTATCCTTTGACGGTTTCCGCACAGCTACCTGAAAAACACATCTCCGACGGAATTTCGAATTTTATAATTGGGGACTAGTGATCTCAGAAAGGACTAAATAAATTGACTAAATTGTAATTGTGGTAAGATTTTTTTAAAAAAAACTAGCTGAAAAGTTGAAAACTTTTATCAGTAAAAATCCCATTTTGCAAATAGACAATGATTTAAAGGAATGTTTGAATTTTTATTTGAATTTCAGCTAAAAAAGATGGGAGGACTGCGCTGATCGTGCTGTGCCGCAGTTGTCATCAACATTTTGAGAAGATGGCTAACTTCACACCACCAAATAGTTAATGACGGTCTTCAAAAACTTGTTTATTATTTACATCTCATCAGTGCTCCCAGAACTCAGCTTTCCTTTCAAAAACTGTCCACTTGTGAAGACGAAGAGATTGCTCACCCAAAAAACCAGCAAACCAGCACCCTCTGCACGGCCACCATACGCACAAAAAAGCACTTTCCCAGCGAGAAGAGCCAGCCCAGTCTCAAGTGGTACAAGAAAATTGAAGGTTTTGGCCGTGAAGAAGGAAACGGCAAATGAAGAAGTAGCTGTGCAGCCCTTTTTCCCCTGCGGACATTACAATAATCATAATAATAATAATGACAATAATGATAATCGTGAATGAAAATTGGCCGTTGGCTGCGACTCCCTTGATTAGATTTGATCGGCTGATTGAGTTTAACAAGTTATAATAACAAGTCATAAGATTGAGATAGGGATTAAGATAGTCGGATTATTGTGCATACTACTACATCCTCTTTGATTTGATTGTTGCCGTCATTCTCATTTTCACAATCTTCCCATTTTTCCATGTTTATTAAATAAGTAAGGCATATGCAGAAAGCCTCATCGGCAGTGTGCCACACTCACCAATAAAAAAGAGAAGGATAATGTACCCAAAATCTGATCTGACGATGAGTGGAATAATTTCAACTTTGCTCGCTCAATCTACTTTTTCTTTACGTCTTGTGGCCGTTGTTATCGCCAGAATATGTGTCTGTAATGTAGCCATAATTGGAAGCGACTTTTAGCAGAATTCCAGTGGAATGTGTGCTGCGTAACATTGTGTCCTTTTTATTCAGCTTCGCTAATTTAGTTACTCGTATAATGAATGCAAAAATTTGTGTGTAAGTATTGTAAAGTAATTGTAACTCAATTGTTGATAGTTTATGTAATAATGAGAGATAAAAATGCAAAAATTATTTAAAAATTAAAATTTATTTTTGTGCTACTTTATCATTGTAAATCATTTTTGTGCTGTTTTGACAAACTTACTATAAAATCAAACATTTACCAAAATTATAGTATGTCCACCTTCTAATATAGCTACCCTTTCGTACAATCTGTGCTCTGCGCAAGCCAAAAACAAACGAGCAAAAATCTACAAAATCCACCAAAAAGCAAAAAGCCTAGAAGGCGTGGGCTCCAATAGCATCCCGCATAAAACAGGTACAAACGCAAGCCGACGTCTTCTCATTCATGAGTAGTTGAGTAGTCCCGTCATGTATTATTAATCACAATCAGGCAGAGCCATCATAGCCAGTGCACCACTCACTATCCCGAATTCGAAGAAAATTTTTTCTTACTCTCTTGAATAAAAAAATATTACGTATCCTCGCCTGCCTCTCTCGACCTTTCCATGTACTCTTTGTGAGCGTAATTGTACTATCCACATCTAGACAAAGAAGGTGTTTATTGTGTGTCAATGTCTGTCTATGTATTTCAATCCTTTTCATTATATTTTTCTTGCTCGTCAGAACATATTTTTTTTCGCTCGGCAGTTCATTGTCATGTAATCCACTATTGTCGTAATAAACAATGCATCCACATTTTGGATTTTTTTGTAATTGCAACTCTCGACTCTCCGTACTGCTCTCCCTCTACTACCTTACCTTGTTGCAAGTGTTCTTGGCAAAACATAATTTTATTTTATATATTTTCTCGTTCGTCTCTCACAACAGTTGTAAATTGGGTAAAATGTGTTCTGTCTCCCTTTTCTTTGTTTATGTTCTCCTTTTTTAATGGTTGATAATGAGCAGTTAGTAATTACACATTGTACTTACAAAGAAAAATTGGGCATTGTACATGCCATCCATTCCAAAATGTGTTTTCATAGCGTTTAGGAGCCAGACTTGCCTAATCATATATCCTACATTTTTACATCAAAACACATCTCGATACGACTATTATTGAAGTTTTACCGAAAAGAAGCGTAATTTTTACTCAAACAAAAATATGCTTTTTATTTAAGCGCTACAGCTACGCTATAGGCTAAAAATTCTCTGCCTATGAGTCGTGAATGAAATAATGTGGTACTGTTTTTTAAAAAATTAAGGCGCAATAATTCATTCATTTCCTACGTCGGCTACCATCTACTGTAATTTTGAGGATTAGAAAAAAATTCCAAGTTGATTCTGCGAGGCTAAAAGATAATTCTGTATTAAAATGCGTCAGTTTTCGTACAATGACGATTCAAAAAGGAAAATTTTGTAATTCACCGAATCCCTTCATTTTCTCTTATTAGCCATCCCCTCATCAACTAATACTTCCACGAGGATAAAATTCTGTGGAAAAATATGATTTTGCTAAATGAACTATTTGTTTAGTCACCGCATTTGAAGATTTCACAGATGCGGCTTCAACTCTTTGGTCATACCTTAAAATAATAGTTTTCAAAGAAAATAAAATTTAATTTAGGCCCACACTACACTACGACAAAAAAATTATTCTCTGATCACTCCAACCGCATTATAATTCCGCGCACTGATATGCATTCCCAGAATATGTAATCACAAAAAGGAAAATTTTGTAATTCACCAAATCCCTTCATTTTCTCTTATTAGCCATCCCCTCATCAACTAATACTTCCACGAGGATAAAATTCTGTGGAAAAATATGATTTTGCTAGATGAACTATTTGTTTAGTCACCGCATTTGAAGATTTCACAGATGCGGCTTCAACTGTTTGGTCATACCTTAAAATAATATTTTTCAAAGAAAAGAAAATTTAATTTAGGCCCACACTACACTACGACAAAAAAATTATTCTCTGATCACTCCAACCGCATTATAATTCCGCGCACTGATATGCATTCCCAGAATATGTAATCAGCTCCTTCAATAATGCTCGAGCATAAACGAGCTACCTTATTTCACTTACCTACCAGCACTTGTAGTGACATGAATTTGTTTGCTTGTTGTGCCCATTTAACATCTCTAATGGCTCCGTCATCCTTCAGGCAATTCATCAGCAACAGTATAAAAATGTGTGCATAACTGCATAGCTAGCCTTTGTTACGTCATTCACATACCTCAATCTGCACCATACATGCTGCAATCATACATCAAAAATGTTCTCTCATCATTCATTTCAAGGGAATCCTTCATAATATTAGTCACTGCAAAACGGAGGGCCGTCGCGCGTTTTTTAAGTTCTCGTTTAGTTACCCGATGTCCACAATATCAACTCCGTCCACGGTAACGCTATTGCTATTGCTACTACCACTTTTCTTGTCTACATCTTCCAATACTGAGGTTTACCAAAAATTTTAATTTTTTATTTTCGGCGTTGCAGCACCTCATAATTTAGTCCCATGATTTTTTCCTTGCTACATCTTGCATAGTAAATTCCTTGAGTATTTCGTGAAAATGCCGACAATTTACAATTTACAATTACAGCCTAAGATTTGACGACGGCAGATAAACAACATTGTACAAAGAGCACGCATGACTACTACAAACTACAGCGGCGGAGGAGTTTAGTCGTGATCATTTTCTGATAGTAATAATATGCACCGTAGACCAAAGCAATATAAATATAGCTGAAGTAGTTTCACAGAGTTTTACACAAAAAAAGCCAGTTTTTATTCTCTTCTTCGCCAGCCATCCACTATATCCATCCTTAAAACGGAGATATTTTCTTTGAGTGAGCACGGCGCATCAGAGAATTCCTCGAAGACAAAAAAAACGACTATTCCTCCTGATTGGTTAACAATGCACAATGGAAGATATTTTTTTTCAGTAACAGTATTTTTTATAAGATATATACGGCTGTGTGATGTGTTACATCGTATATTACATCTTATAATGAGTTTGGTTAAATTAGAGGGGATGGGTGAAAATCTTCGCCGCATGATTGCACGCTCTTTTTTATCATCCAATAGTAAATACTGGTTATGATTACTCACCAACGAGAAAAAGAAGATTTTTTTGGAGTTGAGTTGGAGCAGGTGAAAAAAAACTATGCCGTAGAGAGTGTGTGTGGGGCTCCCCACAGCCAGGATGCGTTTCGTGAGTGCTCGCCTCTAAACGAAAATCTGAGTTTTCGCTTTTGTGATCATGAGAGCAGCATGAGAGAGATGACAGGTGAATTTATTGCCTTGAAATAGCCCCTCAATTTTCATCTTCCAAATTTATTTTTCTCGTACTCTTGCTGACTCTCAGTTCTTCAGATTTAGATTTCTGTTCTTGGATAATTTTTTTTTGAAAAAAAAATACTTCTTTGGAATAATGACTTTTTACGAAGCATTCCAACTGAGAAAAATATCTTTTTTGGAATAGGTACTGAAAATGTATAGACTTGGATTGCTATAGGATTCTGTACTTAGCACGAGAAGATCGCAAATCGCAATTTTTGAGACTGATTTTTGCCCTAAAAGTTCTAGAAAAAAAAAGAAGTCCAATTTTCACAATGTATATTTTTTTCAAAATAAATTTCCACTGGAGATGTGTCCACCCGCCACTTAAATTGAATTTTATTATGATTGAATTCAAAACTTTTTTTTCAGGAAAAAATTGCCCCTGCATTTTTCCATTTCCATTTTCCACCAAAGAAAAAAATATTCTTCACGAACCCTTTACGACATTTCCCACCGCACACATGTCAGGGGTTTTTTCGGGAAGCAATCGGAGTTGATGAAGTTAGTCCTGACTAACAGTAAAGGTAGTTAATTAAACGGTGGTGGGGTTTTTTTCCCTTCCCGCATTTCCATTTCCATCTGAAGACAAACAGCCTCCCCTTTTCCCATTCTATCAAAGTAACACTCCTTTCGCTTAACTGCCGGAGACCACTGTCCAAGAAAAAAATAATAATGTGTAGAGCGAAAATAAAGAAATATATGAAGAAAACGAAAGGAAATAGTTGAAACGCTCAAAAAGGAATTCTCCGGAGAGCTANTAGTTGAAACGCTCAAAAAGGAATTCTCCGGAGAGCTATCATTTCTGATTGGAAAGGGACGAATACTATTGCCTGGTTGTTTTCCCAGCTCTTTCATTTTCGCAGTTTCCAGTATTTTTTCTTCTTTTTCCCTTCTCTTAGCAAACAAGTGATCCATATGTAACCAACGATAAATGGAGAAATCTACATGTATGAAGCCCATACGAAAATGGGAAAATTGGGAGAAGGAAAAAATGTGAGAAAAAAGAGAGTAGTGAGCGGGAATGAATGGTGTTTGAAGTAAGAGAAGGGAAAAAAAAGAAAGAACTCGTATTCTCAGTGGATTTCACGAGTTATGAGAAAAAACGTGCAATTGTATTAGTCTGTGGAGCATTCCATTGCACTAGAAGAACGGAAACACTTTGACTTTGCTCATTCAGCTTAACTTTTTTTTTTCTTATTCACTCATACGAGCAGGCAAAAAAAGTGTTGAGATGGAGAAAAAGAGAGAGAGAAAGAATGTACGCAATTTTCTGCTCAACCAACTTGCTAGATTAGGTTCTTATTCGGGTGTTCCTTTGAAAAAATATTTTTTTCAGAAACGAGAAAGAGCAAAGTTGTGGCGAACGAAATGGATGTATTTTTTTTCTTTTTTGTGCTAGATAGTTTTTTCTTCTGCTTTCATCTCCTCTCCTCCCGAGAAAGTAGAGATATCTATTCTACTTGTACAGAAAATTATTCAGTTGGAGGACAAGTCAATTCTCTTGAGATTTGTTTCCTCTTACGCCATGCCCCCATCACTTTTCAAGTTCTTTTTTCTGGGATTCATTTATCTGATGCCTTGTCCCACACACATTTCACAGCCATTGGGGAAAGTAAACATGATAAAACTCTTGAGTGAAAGTTTTTTTATCCTTCCTTCAGATTGGATAGGAATTATTGGGCGTAGTGAAAAAAAATTCAGTCCATGTTCTGACCCTTCATCAAATTTCCAATTTTCGCCAAAGAAAATTCCCTTCTTGGTGTAACTCAAGAGAAGTTCTTTAAGGACAAAATGTGCTTCTCTAGTCTGAGCTTTGGTCTTGAATTCCAACTACGAAATTTCTGAATCTCTTCAAGATGCTTTTCTAATAAAGGGCACTGCCACTGCTAAAAAAAATTGAGTACGCACGCTGTGCACTCCCCAAAAAAAAGAAAAGTTTAATTTGGGGTGATCAGCGCGGATAAAGTGGTGCATATAAATTAATACATCAGCTGGCCCGTAGCGGAGACTTCTTGTCCTTTTAATGTTGCAATTTACATGTAGCTTCCAAGATAGAATCATTATTTATTCCGGAGCTGGACCAAAGCGCTGAAAATTAAATGTGGGGAAAGGACTGGGTCAAAATTATGTAATTTTTTTGGGAACAAAATTACAGCAAGACATGAGACTATACCATCATATTAGACTTTTTCCACTGCTGCCGCCGCCATACAACCACCACCGTCCAGCATCCAGCATCCAACATCCCTTCTTGTGGCTTTTTTGAGTGCGGGAGTAAATTACAAAAATAAAAATGTAGGGCTGGGACTGGCTCTGCACACAAAATCTTGTAATAGTCTTGCAAGAAAATGAAACTTGGTTAAATAGTTGCGTACTATCAAACTGCCTTCCACATCCCTTATTGTCCGCGCTAGCTCCTTTTTAATTCCGTTTTATTCCGAGTCCGACTAGGTACGCTGAGATAAAACTAAATATTTATTCGTAATAGTGTGGAGTTTTTGGGGGACGTAATTATTTTCTCAGTCATTTCGCTCATGTCTCTAATTTAATCTTAATGTATGGATTCATATACTCTCAGGCATTAAATTACACCACCCAAGATTTTTTTTTCGACACACCCCTACACAATCCGCAGTTTTAACTGCCTAGCCGTGCACTTCTACCGACATATCCCCAAAATACAAGCGCTCCGCCTGAATATTGCTCCGGACAAAACTGAAAATTTAATTATTCACAGACATATGCCCCTGCCGTGTCGTGGTATGCACGAGACACCCTTTTCTTTCCCTTTTGTCAGCTGAATATTACAACATTACAAAAGGTGCTCGCATTTTCTGCTGTGATTACTCCAACAACAATATGTTTTCGTCATTTTCCCTAGCCCGCTTCACCTCCACATCCACATCCAGGGAGCTAGACTCTCGTGAAAAGTTTGGTGCTTTTTAGTAAATTTATATCTCCTCAAAATATGCGCGTACCTGCATCAGCCACCATCAAGATTATGATACAATGGGAAAAGGAATGCGAAGTCACGGGAGATAGCAAGACGAGTGGAATAAGTGCCAACACAAAATTTCTTTCCTCGGTTTAATTAAGAAATAATTTAGGGTGTAATAAAACAGCGCGTTTAATTAGAGGACGGAGAAAGGGGCGAGAAGTCAGAGCGTTTTCAGCAGAAGACCTAACAATGCATTTATTTTTAGAAGAACAACGCATAAGTAAATGTAAATCTTGATGCATGTCGGAATAGAAGCATTTTTTGCAAACTATCACTTATCGTAGCTGGCGTTTTATTTTATGCATCTACAACAGGCGAAGCAGATAAAATACAAGCAATCTATATACTAGCAGTCCTCTCAATTCCTAAAAGTATTTTAAGCGACGTCGAAGCAAACATTTCTTCATATACTCTAAAAAGCAATGTTTAAAAAAGAGCCGTAAAGGGATCAATCAATGTGACAATCAATCTTTCATCGTTTGACATGTGATTTACTGCTGTATCTCTCACACAAAACAACGTACACGACTCACTCACATCACACTACGACTTCTCTGGAAGAGTACCTGAGGAAATATCCACGAATTTACTTTATACTCTTTATATAC
>JAHZND010000268.1:0-13553 GCA_027744115.1 Acrocyrtus sp. NNG-2020
TTGTAAAAGTTCGAAAAGTATCTAAGTCCTGGAATATATCCAAGGACCTGAATGAGAACTGGCGTAATGGGCACTTTGTCTGTCATTTTTCCCTACTAAACACACCTTGGCTAAGTCCTTTCAACTGTTTAAAAAAAATTTTACAGGCAGTGTACCAAAGAAAAGCCGTTTTCGTCTTTATATTGCTTCGTTTGTGCTCACAGTTAAAGTTAAAAGATAAATATCAAGTAGCAAGTTCCACTTTTTATTACTTAACAATCGACATTTAAAATTGGAGAAACTAAATTTACAAATTTAAATACACAATAAAAAAGTGTGACTAGATTGGGGTAGTAGGGTGACCTAAATGCTTTTGTACTTGAACACTTAAAATGGGAAATTAGAGTTCCAGCTTATGCACATAATTATTATTATTATTTACAAACAAATTATTTATATCGTTTTCCTGTCGACTAGCTACCTTCTGCAGCTACCGACAGCACAGGCAGGCGGAAACGGACCTACCCAAATCCAAGTGCGAGTATACTTTTTTATGAGGTATTTTTCTCCAGCATTCGGAAGGAGCTCCTTGTCTCAGTGTTCCCCTCCTCGTAAGAATTTCCTGTTCCATTTCATGTTCTATCCTCGTATTTACCCCATTTCCTACTCTCCTTAGAACCTTCCTTTGTTGCCTTCGCTACACTGTTTGCAGTTTGCATGTAGGTCCGAGGCTTCGTCTCGCTTGGCCACTCCAGGCCAAAACACAAAATGCCATCGACACCCGGCTGCATATTTTTGCAACACATTTCGTTATTACAATTTTGTGAAAGCCATTTTTTCGGTGGATGAGCTACTACAAAAAAGTTGTACGCTAAATCATCATATTATCGAATAATATTATTTATTGGCGTAACTTCCCCAGAAAACTAAAAAAAATAGACAACGCCTGCTTCCATGCTCCGGCACTTTAAATTCTTCTAGGATGCAGTTTTTATTTTGAAAAATTGCTCAACCAAGTTATTACGGGATGAGGAAGGCGAGGGTGTGTGAAAACAAAATATTTTTGAGGAATTTGCATTCCTATATCATCCTATTGACAAGCATTTAATTTCATTCTACGGGAACTATCATTCATAGCTACAGGTAGGAATTATTTTTCAAGTTTAAACTTTTTCAAGGTGCAGAATCCCAGAGAAAAATTAGTTGCATAGCACATCACATAATATATATGAAGTTGTTTAGTTAGCATCACAAAAATCACAATGCATTTTTTGGTTGGATGTGCATGAGTTAATACGTTAGGAAGTCTTTTCAAAGTTATCCAACCAACAACGCAACACAAACAGAGAAAGAAGACATCAGAAAACAGGTACTGGCTGTCCAACACACGTGTACCTACCCACCACACAGTACAGGGCACAGCCGAGAACGGAACTTAAAATAGGAGTTCTACTTATTTAAAAGTGTGAGCTTCAAAAATTATAATTAGGTATGCCATGAATAGCACTCTTATTAAGAATTTGTTTCATTCCACCTGTTTCCCTTACAGACACAAAAAAATATACCGTAAAACTTCTCATTATAGCAGCTGCTATAAATATCTAGCAGGCTCTCGTAACCAACTGCTATAAATAGAAGGCTGCTATAAATAGAGAGCTGCTAAAATTTGATTTTTCAATTTGCATTTCCTCAACGCCAGATAACGCATATAAATGTGAACAAAGTAACTAAAAACGTTGTTTTAGCGGATGCTATAATTGGAGGGCTGCTATAATTAGGGAGCTGCTAAATTTTGAAATCAGCTGCTCCAAACAACTGCTATAATTAGAGAGCTGCTATAATAAGAGAGCTGTTATCTTTCGAAGTTTTACGGTATATATATTTTAACCAAGTTAGATTATAGCTTGTAGCTCACCCGAGACAGGAGTGCACTCTACATCCCTTCACAAAGAGTGGCGGCAGCCGACAATGCGTCAACAATATTGTAACGCCAACAGTGATTTTGCAAATTGTGAAATAGAATCAAACATAGTGCACCGAGAACGGGAGAGGATGTACAATGTAAAAAAAATGCTATCCGCACTCTAACCAGACTAATTATTTGCGAATATATATATATTTTTTTCTATTTCGTTTACATGGCAGCTGTTGNGTGCACCGAGAACGGGAGAGGATGTACAATGTAAAAAAAATGCTATCCGCACTCTAACCAGACTAATTATTTGCGAATATATATATATTTTTTTCTATTTCGTTTACATGGCAGCTGTTGATTTTAGTAAAAGATATTTTAAGACGTGTTGATGACGAACTGAGATTTTTCTTGTAAAGTTGTTCGGTAACTACTAAAAAATTTGAGGAATGTGAGTTTTGTATCATGTTACCCCCTAAGAAGACATGCATCCAATCTGTTGTTTGTGTGGATTTTGTTTAGTGGCTTCATCAAACTTACACTAGGATCAGTAGATAAGTAGTTCGGGAGCGCAGTCAATAAAATGGCTACTTGAGAGATTTTACAGAGATAATATTTATTATTACGAAAGTATTTTTGCCTGTCATTCATCATCATCGTCGTGTACACTTATAATAATTCTCCTATTTTAGAGTATCTCTTCCCACGCATCTTAAAAAAAATATTTTTTTAACAAGGAATAGCAATTTCCTCTAATTTTTTTTGCAGCACGTTACGTTCTGGTACAGTCTCAGAAGAGTGCAATCTTTTTCCCTCCCTTTTACCCGACAAATTGCATTCACACTTTGCAAAAAAAAAGTTTGAAGTTCATTTTTGTAACACTTGAAAAAATGTGCTATTTTTTCTCCCTCTTATCTGACATTTCTCATCTCACCATCAGTGCCAGCAACAATCCACTTAGGGTGATGGCTGGATTTTTATGTTTAGTCGTGTCTTTCAATAAAATTTGCGGATGGTTCTTCAAAAAAAAGTATGTAATCATAGTAGAGTAGTGGCTGGGAGCAGAAAGAAATAAGAGGAAGTGGAATTTGTCCTTAAAAATGTATGTGAGAAACGGGAAGTTCCACAACACTCACAGGTAACAACAAGGATGATGGTTGTGTGTGATGACGTGACGGCGCTTTTTAACTATTTTATTTTGTATTTTTAGAGGAAAAATTTAAAATAATGCGTACACACTCGTTCACTTGCGCAATTATATTTTTTTAAAAGTTATCTAAAAAAAGGAATGATAAGCAAATGATTCCAATACGCCCCTGGTGTGTGAGAAGCGCATCCACAATTGCGTTCATTTTTATTAGCGTTACTATATCCCGACGATGACGATGAGGACATGCTTCACTTGATAACTTGATACAGTATAGTAAATAGGTTTAGTACCGCAACAACAACAATAACAGTGGCGATAATCATTATTTACCATAATACTTTGTAACATTATAAGCTACCACCGTCATCCCAACTGCATTGCATAGAGATACGTAAAGTATTTTCCTTCATTGAAGCATGACATGTCATAAGTCTTAATTTTTGCACATATTTCTTATTTAAAAAATGTTTCTAGTTCGCATACGCAGTTATTTATATGAATGGATTTAATGGGGATGATGATGATAATAATGAAATTTATGTTAAAAGTCTTACATGACTACTCCATTTAATATGTTCTGGGAGTTAAAAAAATATGAGACGAAGGCACGCAGAATCCTCATCATTTATTCGTTCCATTGTCTTCATTTTTATGATTTGTCCCCGCAAATATGTCTCATATATAAATATCCCGTTCAGTCATGGGTAAATAGTAAGTGTAGCTGGTAATTGCTCATTTTTAGATTTTTTTTTTTTGAAAAAGTGCACTTATTAGTAGACCCACATACAGTGATTACTGTTTATACGGCTACTCTGTATGTTGAGGGGTATGGTCACTCTAGTTCTCACACCAGACTGCTCATTACGCGTTATAAAACTTTAAAAAGCCATTTAGGTACCCTTTTAGTGGTGAACAATTTGAGGCGTTTCCTCCTCCTCCTCCTCCTCCTATTTACTCCATACAGTTGTATTGGAGTACCCATCAAAATTATTGTATAAAATCCAAAGTGTGCCTACTGCCTACTCATTTTTCAATGGTTTTCCCCTCGCCAAGCTAAATTTATTTCATAATTTGACATATCTGGTGACGACTGCATGTATTAGACCCTTTGTAAATTACTGAAGCCGGTGGTGTATGTATTTAAAACTGCACGCAAAATATGATTACACCTTGCATTAGATGTAAATTTTTAATTGTTACTGAACAATGGAGCGCACACTAGTTAATTCAAAACCGCCATAATTTCTTTGACAAAAAAAATTCCAATGAAAATGCGTCTCGTTTTCACTAAAAAGTAAAAAAAATGAAAAGAAAGTATTTTTCTCTGAATGGCGAATAACAATAACTTAAATTAAGACGAAAAATTTCCCCCTTCGCACTTCTCTCTCTTTCTAGTCCTCTATAATTAAAGCAAATTGAAATCAAAGCAAAAAAGATTAAAGAAGAAAAGAAGTTTAAACAACAAAGCTCATCTTTATTCAACAGCACTATTTCTCCTACAATTCCTGCCTAATCGTAAGAAAAGGAGCATAACAAACTAACAATTAATTCAAAACCGCCATAATTTCTTTGACAAAAAAAATTCCAATGAAAATGCGTCTCGTTTTCACTAAAAAGTAAAAAAAATGAAAAGAAAGTATTTTTCACTGAATGGCGAATAACAATAACTTAAATTAAGACGAAAATTTCCCCCTTCGCACTTCTCTCTTTTTCTTTAGTCCTCTATAATTAAAGCAAATTGAAATCAAAGCAAAAAGGATAGTTTAAACAACAAAGCTCATCTTTATTCAACAGCACTATTTCTCCTACAATTCCTGCCTAATCGTAAGAAAAGGAGCATAACAAACTCACAATATCAAAGAAAATAACCAAATTGAAAATTACAGCAGAAAGGAGAATGCATAACAGTTTTTTTTCTTTTCAGGAGAAGCAAGTGAACTTGAAAAAATGTAAAATGTAAATTTCGCCATTCCCCTTCATTCTGTAACATTACTATTGAGCGTGACAGTAAACTCTTTTTTTGTGTTCATTCGGTTTCATTTTTATCATCATCAGAAATGCAAGAAATATATAAATTTGTGTGCTTTACTCTCCTTTCTCTCCGCAGCTATTTTTATTGCAAACATTCTTTTTGTTGTTGATTTGCTCATTCACAAACTCAAAAAAAAACGTCTCGGTGAGTGGATGCTGAGTTGTTGCTGTTAGCTTGGCTGTGATGATGAGGTGGGACATAAATACGGTTCACTAACAACATTTTTCATTTCAGTTGCTCCGAAAGTCAGTTAGGAAAAATGAATGATTCCGTTTACTCAGCGACGTGTACCCTTCATCATCAAGATTATATTTTTCGGATGACAAAAGGAAAGGTAAAGTAAAAAAAATGGTCTTTTAAACTCAAGTTTCAGTCAGAATTCTCAAGTTCTCAAGTAAAAAATCATATATAATTTATTATACACTTTTATTCTTAAATGTACCTTCTCACGAAAGTCAGTTAGGAAAAATGAATGATTCCGTTTACTCAGCGACGTGTACCCTTCATCATCAAGATTATATATTCGGATGACAAAAGGAAAGGTAAAGTAAAAAAAAATGGTCTTTTAAACTCAAGCTTCAGTCAGAATTCTCAAGTTCTCAAGTAAAAAATCATATATAATTTATTATACACTTTTATTCTTAAATGTACCTTCTCATCAGAGATGGTGTGATAACTGATTACGATGATAATGATAATAATAGCGAAGTAGTTAAAGTAGACGTAGAAAGACTAATAGCAAAAAATGGGAAATATAAAGAGACAGATGACGTCGTTCCTCCCTCTTCCAAGAAGGATTGTGTACTGCTTGTGGCGTCTTCTTTTTTTTAAAAAAAAGTCTTCAAGAGACTTTGTTCATAAAGACATTTTCATGAAGGGTATATTTTTTTGCACTCCTCATCATTCACTGCTAAAACTCTACATATATATGATATTTTTTTCAAAAATAGTTTTTTGGTCTAAAAATGCAGAAGAGACAAGTAAAGTGAATTTTTGGTTCGCTGTGAGGAACTTAAAGTGCTTCTTACTTTACTACATGATTACATGTTGATGGTTTTAATGGATATGACATGATAGCATGATATGATATGTTGGACCTCCGTACAAATACGTGTAAGGTTTTTGGCTTGATGATAATAATGAACAGATTCTTTTACAGCCTTTTCTTATCGTATCATCATAATCACGTTGTTACTTACCAACACATGTTTAGCCAGAGAATAAAAAAATTGAGGCATGCAGCAATCCAAAGTCATAATGCCGTCGTAATAGGTGGCAGTTTACAATCTACGATTTTGTTTGTGCGAAAATAGCAAATAGCAAAAGCCTTTTTAAATGTATATAAAATAAAATAAAATTAGAGCTTGGATTGGAGAGAGAACTGGTGTATATAAAAGTGGAGGATTCTCCCACTCTTCCCAGGGAAATGCGTTCCGTTACTATTTATTCTGAGGAGTTTTGAGCTACAGGGTAATATAAAATATCCTGCTGGCGCTGGTATAATATAACTATTGACACTTTATTGAGAAAGAATGGGAGCTGGCAACTATGGCTAGATTGAAAAATAAAGAAGGATGAGTGCTGTTGATATGCTTGATACCCGCTGTTTATTAGCAAGAGCTGAACAGATTTAAACACAAAATTCTTTCACTCGCACCTGTCATTTATTTGCGTATCTTTTATTTTCTACAAAATATATTTCTCTTTCTCACTGGGAAATGGTGCGTTTTAGGCAGCCTTCTACATAGTAAACGACTTAGGATCGCATATCACTCCTTCTTTTTGCAAAGGGAAGTGGATGAGGCCGATGAGATGGACTGTTTTTTGGATGCCTAAGCTAAAGTGGTAGATACACTTCTATTTCTCTTGGGTTCGCCTATACCAAAGCAAGCATAGATGATATTTTTTGCAAAGGTAGCAAGAAAAATTGAATGAGCTACCAACATAACCTTACTTAACAAGACATAACAGCTATTGCAGAGAGTATTTGATACGAAATGGTTGAAAGCATAAAGCGGTCGTTGAAGTCGCTGCTGCAACCTAAAAGTTGTAAAGTTGCAGCTTCACATTACGTCTCTGGCTTGTATAGTGGGAAAACGGTGAGCGCCAGCGTTTGCAAACTGCACCTTTTACGTACACAGCTAAACTGGCTCATCTTCCTGTCATTGTTCCCTCTCTTTCCGTTCTTATGGGTGTTTCGCCATAGCACCAAACTGCAAAAGCTATCACTCGACTCCAATTCCTCAAGATCAGTTGGAAGGAAGCCGCGACACAGCTCACACGCGTCACTTTAATCTCTCCGATGTTATGTATTATGCAGCACTCCGCTGAGGCAACTTCTTATAAGCTGTTTACTGGTGAGTGCAACTACCTTTTTCCGTAGTGTTTTGGAAGGAGAAATCTCACATAGCCCCAAAGTTTTCTGTCTGCAATGGACTGGATTTTTGAGTAAACAGCAAAGGAAAAAGCCGATTTTCTCTAGAGATAAAAGAGAAAATAAATCAGGATTGCTACCTTTCGCTCCGATTTTTCTCAGGAAAACTGGAAATAATTCAAGTGCAGTGATTGTTCATCAAAAAACATAAAAGCTTCTTGAGTGATCGGCAGATCATTTTGATAACATTCATCTTTTTTTTAAAAAAAATTATATGCCTAGTGGATTTTTATGGTAAAAAAGTAATATTAGTGGATAAAGTGGATTTCCGCTCAAGAATTGAATAAAAAAAACCTTTTGCGCAATAGTCTTCTAGGATTGAACATAATTTGAGAAAATGAGTTGCTTAATTATATTGGATTAAACCAATCTGGTAAGTTCTACCTTTCTATAAAAAAAATACAAGTGCATTATTAAGAATATCATTAAGTGAGTTTCCCATTGCGCAAAAAAATCCAAAAAAAAACATATATACATTTTTTTTGTATTGTTTGCTTAGCCCATTGCTGATAGCTGAATATTTGACACTTGACAAGTTGAAGAAATAATAATGTCGTTGCATTGTCAGTTTGTGAGTGGAGTAGAATAGCACCCTTTAGTTAGCCATCATGTTAAAGCGTATTAATTTAGTTTTAAACTGACGGAAAACAATTGTGATTTTTCTGCTAGAGGTATCACATTTTCAATTAGGTATTTACATCCCATATATATTTATGTCGTCTTGAGCATATGTGATCAGAGCCATTCCTCATCCCTCCCTTACCGATAATCAGTCATTCATTCAACTCCCTTTTATCAGCTATTTACAAGACAGTCCTGACATGAACTACTTATTTTTCCAACTGCAGCTCAAACACAAGTTAACTGAGGTAGAGATATATACAAGATTCGTCATCTTCCTGTCGCAGGGCACTACATCACGCAGCCTGCTCAGAGTAAAATAAAAATGTGTCATACAAAAAAAAGCCAACACAATAGCGACCGTCTCTACTTCCTTCCTAGTATTGCTAAAGAGACAAAGACAAAAGGCTTAGATTAGAGTTGTTTTCACATCAAATCTATAAAATAGGAATACAAAAAAATAATATGGCATGGCACAAACTCAGCACCGCTGGTTGATCTTTCCGATAAACTGCTACTAATTTTTTTAAATAAATTACTGCAGATCCTCTCTCTTACTCCGTAGGATACTCGCTCATCAATCCCCATCCATTTAAGATCCTTCAAAAAAAGAGAATGGGACATCAATGTCACAAAAGTAAACAGTCACATTTTCTGCACACTCCGAGTGTACGCCGCTTGGGCGTAATTGATTACAATTATTGTCGTGCAGTTATTGTAAATCAGTAAAATCGCAATGGAAAGTATTTTTCGTAGAAAACAGAAGTAGAAATAATGTTTTGATAGTGAGTTGCTAAAATAATATGAAATAGCTAAATGATAGATTATAGGTGCTATCTATTTATAGAATAAAATGGGATGAAAACGAGTAAAATAGATAAATTTCAAAAATCCATGCGTACAAAAAAATAGAAAGATCTTAATTTTTTTTTAGATTTTGAGTGACATGTAAAAATAAAATGCGTTACTGGTCAGGAGTAGAAATGTCACGGATACTTTAAGAGAAATTTATTGCTTTTGTAGCATTTTTGTTTATATTTTGATCTCAATATTTTTTTCCATAGCTGAAAAGATTAGTTTGAATGGCTATTAGAAATAATTTCTTTTTCTTTTGAAGCAGAACACTGCCTATTTATAGTTTGGTGTAGGTGTAGCTGCACGTATTGGAATTGAGATCAAAGCAGTAAAGTCAATCAGTTGTGACATTCCAATCAATACTGTATCCACTTTGGATGTATTCAGCTGTGCAAAAATGAAAAAAAAATTAAGGAGTGAACTTTTTTCAGTGTCCAATTTCATTTAGATTTATGCACACACCTGAGATTAGTCAGGCTCTTGTAGAGTTACGTATTTTTTATTATTAACCGGTGCTAAATTTAAAATTTACAGCTTTCTTATTTAGTCCCACCACTTTCCAACGTTCGAGGTGGCATTTTTTTGCACTTTTAGTTGTACTTGTAATAGCGTTTCTAATATTTTTTGTCGTTACTAATCACAGCGAATGTTGAATGTGGTCAGACTCGTAAAATACAACAAAGTTAGCTCACATTCGGTGTGCAATGCAAAAATGTAACTTGCTATCGTATTCAGCTGTAGCATTCTCCTTTTAATGATGATTATGCGGTTGAATATCATTGAGGGACAAAGTCACTGTTTTGTGTCCCTCCTACTTCATTTTTACTACAGTGAAGCAGCTTTACAAATAGAACAGTCAGCTTTTGCGAATATCAGCAATAAGAAGAAAAAAAATCTATATAGCCCGGTTTTTATAGACACCTTACAGCTCACATGCCACAGTTCTAATGATATCTGAAGAGAGCAAAATTGCAAAATCCCGTGAGGATATTATTATGCGCAGAGAGAGAGAGAGATTGCTAAAAAAAATGTGAGACAGTTTTGGAGGAGAAACTCTTCTTTAACTGTGCGAGTGTGTACTGTAATAACAGTCATTTCTGCATTTCGGTCGTTCTGTTATTGCCGACCACAAGTTTTTATTATTGGATGTAGCAAAGTAGGTATGTGTGTAAGCAAGTGATTACAGCTGTAACTTTATAATATGACATAAACCTTAATCTGAGGGATAACGATGGAGATACTTGCCGTATAATAATGCAATTTATGATAATCCATGATATTGGCTTCTGAAACGTTTGAGCATGTGCGCTGCAAAGGAGGCTAAAGAGGAGGGAATGAGTTGGCTGTAGGGTTTTTACACGGTTATCAATATGCGGTTTTTTTATGAAACCTTGCAGCAGCGTTGGGCATTGCATAAGCGTAAATAAGTAAAGTAATGACCCGTTGCAATGCCGATGATGGTGTAGCGACAATAAATGAGATTTTCTTCTTATTTTGCAGATTATATTTGATGCAAAGCGAGAGAAAAGCGAGCAACTGATGGTATTCTCGAAAGATGCGTTGAAAGTAGCCCAGGATAATATTTTGCACTTGATTTATCAGTCCTTTTACGTGTAGAGGAGAGAAAAAAAAGGAATTTTAGAGAGATGTCTTCAGGCACAAAGCCCGTCGGGGGACTGTTGGTGGCTACAACTCGTAGCGGAAACTACCATGCTCTAGCTCTGCCTCATCCGCCGCAGCAGGCTGATTACCCTTCCCCAGCAACTTGCTCATCAACTGCGTCGACGATTGGGAGTGGAAGTGGATTTCCACCTCCTCCGCCAAGTGTTATTCGAAGCTCTAATTTAGAGCAGAGTGTAGTCTCTCGTGTTGGTGGTGGTGGTGGAGGTGGTATCGGTGGTAGAAGTGTTTCCCACAGTGGTCCTGTGGGAGGTGGTGGTGGTCATGACATGGCAATGATGATGGACATGTTGTTCCCTGAAAATGAAACCGGTGGTGGTGTCATTGGAGGAGGTGTCCAAGGAGGGAGTACCGTTGCACCACGACTTATGAAGTCCACGCTAAATCCGCTTGCCTCTTTAGCATCGCCTATGATAATGGACTATGACGGTGGGAACTCTGCTTGTCAGTCTCCAATGATAGATTCGCCGTCGACGATGTCGATGCAGCAACCGCAAAAGCATCATCATCCTACTCAGCAAAGGCTCCTCGCCCAGTTTCCTCCTGGAGGAGCTACTTGGTCACAAAATTCGGTTGCTGGGAGTCACAAAGCGTCCTCACTTCTTGACAGCCACGACAGGTACTAAAAAAAGAATATACTGTAATTAAATACTCCCTTGTACTGCTTGACAGCGAGAACAGATACCCCATTTTAAATACATTTAACTTTGTCCTTCAGCTCAGCTTGATTTTACACCGTCAAATTTACTTTTTTTATAAGCCAGTGTACTTTTAGGACAATTCAAAATGGGAACGTTTTAAAAGTTGCTGCATTTCTTAAAAAAATTCTTCGTGCTAGAGCGTTAGACACCATCACACCTCAGATGAATACCACAAGATGACAATGGCAAATTTTTTTTTCTACGTAACACGTAGACATTCCCAATTCTTAGCGTACCGTGACTAACGTCATCCATCCATCACTGTAGCACATCTCGCAGTTCCCTGATAAAAGTTTACCCAGATTCCTCATTTCATTTCTTGCAAAAAATATACGTGCATTCCCTCGCTTTTACCACTGGCCGGAATCAAAAGCCCTTATTAGAAAAATGAAATTAAGAAGTTATCTAGGCACACATGAATCTGAAAATGTTTTAAAAAGATTTTTTTGAGTCCTTTGTTTTGGATTATAAAAATTAGTCGTCCAACACAGCAGCGGTAGTAAAAAAAATTTATTCGTGATGTGAAACTGCCTGCTTGGCATAGCTAATCAAAGCGCACAATATTTACAGTAGCCGAAACGTCTGTGAGGCGTAAAAAATTAATTTAGGCTAGGAAAGAAGACACATCCTAATAATTTAGGCAAACGTCCTCCCTCAGTTTGCTTTCTACCTTTTAGCTCTTGAAGAAAGTCGCGTAATTATGAAGAGCCATTTTATCGGCAATTAATCATTCAAGAAGAATTTAGCTCAGAATATGAGATGGACTCTGTCATGATGTGTTTTCAACTTCTGCTAAAAGGCATATTTTTTCTTTTAAAAAAACTACCCTTACCCTTGTATTACACTCAACCTATTTTTGTGCAAATTTTGTTGCCCGAGAAATATAGCCTTTCTGCTTTAACATGAAAAAATCGCCTAATTAAAAATCACCATGCATAAGTTTTGCTCTACATTATATTAGCTTTAATCAAAGCACCGAAATATGCATCTATTGTTTGAAATGGCATTTTTTTGCATTTTCAACGTAAGCAAAAAACAAGCACAGTTTAATATTTTTATGAGTTTGCAAAATCTCACCATATCGCTAGAAGACCAGCTATTTTACAGTTTCGCAGTAAAACCAGCAGCAGAACGTAGGATACTTTTGAGCTTATTGCGGAATGAGCCCCACTTGGTACTTTTTATTTATCAGATGGCACAATTTCAATCAGGCAGATTTTTGTTCACACTAAGAAAAATCCTCTTTTAAAACTATTAAAAAATTCACGCTGAATGCATAAACTGCACCAATAAAAGTAATTGTTTTGTACGCACTCTCACAATGAAAAAAAGGAATGCATGAAATGCCAAACTCATTAAAATATTTATATTGAAGCGGTAGAGGAAAGCAGTGCATGAATTTTTATTATGTAATACGCAACAATTTTTTTACCGGAAATTCAAACACATCACCGTCCTCCTCTTCTCAGCAACATACCAATTATTTATTTATGGCTATGAATATCAATGAAGGAATTTGGGTGAGGATAAAATACTGATTAAAGTTGTATTGATACCTGTATGCTCTGTGGTTAGCACCTTCTCAGTAAAAATAAAACCGTATTCCGCTAACGAGGAATCATATTTTACCGTTATGTCCTCTCATGTCCCTACTGAATACGATTGGAATCCCATTCAGTAAAATGATGTCATCACGCGTTAATTACAATAGGTAAATAGAGTAAAATATAGTTAAAAAGTGATATATGCAGAGCTATTATAAAATAAAAAGTCACATTGCTGTTTCTGCAACATAGTCTTTAGAATGAAGAGGAGCAGTGAATATGTAGCCTCAGGGTTAATTTTTCAAAGAAGAATTACATAAAAACTGTAAGCGTACGTAAGCTCATTGTTTACTCAAGGAAAAGTCCCGCTGATTTGCTTCCAAGTAAAATAAATAAGTATAATTTGTGCAAAAAGTTAAAACAGTGATAGTTGATTTTAGTAAGTGTTGGAGCGACTCGTAAAAAATTCTAAAAAAATTATACTTACAATTACAATTATGTGTAGATTTTGTTGCAAGGGATAACGGCGAGAACACTGCATTTTAGTAAGAAAAATCCCGTCTGACTTTTCGTAAAAAACTGAAAATGTGCAACTCTTGTAGCAAAATTGTTAACAAGAAGAGGGCTTTTTATCTTTTTCAGCTC
>JAHZND010000269.1:0-13421 GCA_027744115.1 Acrocyrtus sp. NNG-2020
TCTCTTGTAATTTGGCAATTGAAATGGATAGAATGTCTCAAGCGAATGGGTCATTAGTTAGTCAAGTGATGTGGGGCGACTGCATGGGAAAAATAACATTTTTTTTTTACTTTTTTCGCCAGACAGTTCAATGGAAAGAGAAATGAAATCATTGTTTGGGAGAGACGAGAAAAGAATGGAAATTGATCGAAATGACGATGATGATGTCGATAATAACGACAATGCAATATAATACTCCCCACTACTAGTAAAAGTACACGTACTACAGAAAAATGACTTTTCGTAAGTGTTCACTACAACTTTGCTTTTCCATTTCCGGTGAAATGGGAATTTAAGTTCCACTCTCCGCTTTGTGCAGCAAGCACTTTCCAGTTTTCCAAGACATTTAGGGTGCACACATGCTTTTATGGCTTTGCAATTGAAATGAACTTGGACATGGACGAATCTTTAGCAGACTGACATTTGGGTGATCAGAGCATAATAAATAGAATTCTTTTAGCCTTTTACGTTTCAAATAATAATGTATTGAAATGATTTTGATGTGAATAAATATCTTCATTTATACTGTAAATAAACATATTAATCGTTTGAAGCCATTCTATTTATATTCAATGCGTATCCTTTCCAGAATATCTCGTCAACTATTTTGTCGATCGAAAATGCACTTGTTTTACATTTTAGACCACTTTTCAAACACTTCATCGCAAGCAACGAATCCTGAGAGCGCGTGAGTGCACTGTAGTGTGTAGTGTACAGGCATTTGTGTAAGCACGGTTTTAAAGTGGCATGGCGTACTGTATGGGCTTCTGTGTACATCTCAATCACTTTGTTTCCTGGGCTTTCCACTTTCCAGGTTTCCGCCATGCATGCTAAATTAGCAAAGGAGTCTCTTTGTTGCACTTTCTCTTCCACTTGTTTCAGCCTATGGGAAAGAAAAGTGTCAGGTTGTGTACTCTGTGTGCAAAAAGACTCGGTTTTAGAAACATGATTTTAAATCACGGCCTGTGAGCCATTTCTCTTGAAATTAATTTATTCTGCCAATGGCTCAAAGAGAAACTGTAGTGTGTAGTGTACAGGCATTTGTGTAAGCACGGTTTTAAAGTGGCATGGCGTACTGTATGGGCTTCTGTGTACATCTCAATCACTTTGTTTCCTGGGCTTGCCACTTTCCAGGTTTCCACCATGCATGCTAAATTAGCAAAGGAGTCCCTTTGTTGCACTTTCTCTTGTTTCAGCCTATGGGAAAGAAAAGTGTCAGGTTGCATACTCTGTGTGCAAAAAGACTCGGTTTTAGAAACATGATTTTAAATCACGGCCTGTGAGCCATTTCTCTTGAAATTAATTTATTCTGCCAATGGCTCAAAGAGAAAGCAAAATGAGAGTGTGCTGGATGAAAGTCTCGTTTCCTTTTGCACTTCTCTGCTCAGTTTTACAAAACAAGAGAGAGCTGCATTTGTCTCTCTGAGTTTTTAGTTTCAGCTTTACGGAAAAGCATTTTTGTAGCTCAAAGCACACTCTCATCAGCACTACACTGAAGTGCTCAGATTCCATTTTCCACTGTGGTTTTGTTAGCTGTTCATTAAAATTCCGGAAGAATTTTGCCTTCAAACATCCAAAATCCATGAAATTAATATGAACACAGCTGCATGCGGAAGAGCATTTCTTTTTAATAATTTACGCATTTTATGAATTCAATCATATTAAAATCACTGCTTTTAGTTTTTGCTATTCATTTCATTAATATTAATAAAAAATTGAAACAGGGAACTAAAAACTTCATTCAATGCTATTTTATACTGATCGAGACAAAAACATGGAGTGACGTACGTGCTCAATGTGTTACTTATCATATACACTCGCCCCTACTGTCATACTTGATGAGATAAGAAGGGCAGGGTCGATCGTCGGCGCTCGTCTCGTCTTCCTCCCTGATCTTGTCTTTCTGTCGGAATAATGATGGATTTCCTTAGAGAAAAACTCTCCTGTCACTCACGCTAACAAACACGCAACAACAAACAAGGGCGATATAGATACAAGATTTGATATCCTCTGGATCTGAAGACGAACATCCTTTTGCTCACATTTTGATATTGTTACCTAAGCCAAATCGGAGTAAAGAATCTTACAATTTCTTGCATTGCTTGACACTCATCGTTGTACTGTTATCAAATCTAATTTATTTCGAATGCTTTAGTTTCATTCGGAGAACAGATCCCTTATCATTTTTTTAAAGTTTCTCGGGAACCTTGTTTATTTTTCTTGAAGGAAGCTTGCACAACGATCAATTTTTACCAGCCTTGTGGCAAAGGACAACTCTGTTCCTGTCACATTTTATTTCAACAAAAATTATTTTTCATTTCCATATCTAAATGTCGCATCTCCCTTCAAATGAAATATTTCCAGATGGTACGGAGAATATATATCTCTTCCCATCCCAGAAATCCGACCACCACGGTCACCTTTAAAAGTAATCTCGTAAAAAATATTTTATAGCTATTTATTTTATAAGCATTCCCTGCCAAGCAAAGATGAAAACAAGCAAGAGGCTTGTAAATTTCTGGCGAAACTTTTGACTGAAATATTTTCTCGTATAAACTGGAAATATGAGTAGGAGCGGTTTAAAAGCTCAATTTAATTCATTTTGTGTGGTTGGCACTGCCACCACGAAAGTTTCAAGTTTTCAGTGAATGGAGACTGGAAAGCATTGAAAGAAATGCACTCTTCTCTGCCAATAAGGCATGGAATCCTGACGTAGTCCTAAATTCCATCCTTTTCTTCCCACAAACTGCTCCCATTGTTTTCTTTACCTTCCAGCTATCGTCATCAGCTCTGAATGGAGAAAATAAGACCTCAAAGGATAAAAGGGAGCCTGTGTGCTAAATAATAAAATAATAATGATGAGGCTTTTTATTCTCTCCCATTATTTATATGACTTGTGCAAAGAAGGGGTGGTCCACCTCCACTGCACAAAAGGAAAAAAAGGAAAACATGTTCACAATTTTGTTTTTTTACATCTTCTCTCCTACAGATATATGAGCTGGAGCATGAAAATATTAAAAATTAACAATAGCAATAATGTTTACATATGGCCAAAGACAAACAGAAAAGTGCATTTTCACTCCCATTTTTATTCCCAAGTCATGAATACTTGATTTGATGTAATACTTTTTTTCTGATATATTATTTTTACGCCATCAGCTTAGCGGGATGGAAGGGCAAAGCCGGGGTGTACAAAAAAGGAACACTTTTTTTTATCAATAATCCTACATTAAACCCATTGTCCTAATAATTATTAACACATTTCTGTGTAGCTCAAGCTGACAGACAGCTGCCATATATGATCCTGATTTGGGCTAGCTTCAGGATAAAAAAAAGGTCTAACCCAGGAAAGCATGACATGAAATATTCGGCCTCGGTCATAAATTAAGCAGTGCAAGAAGTGCAGTTGCAATGCCAAAAATGCGTGTGTGTTTAGGATATTAGTGCATTCCCAAAAACGCATCTGCGTTCACTCACTTTGGACAGAGTTACAGCCTTTCAGATAGGAATTCCTTTTTCGTAAAAAATATGTGTATCGATAAACCATCGCCATTGCCATCACAGATTGTGCAGTTTCATTTAGCACGCACTTTTTTCTAAGTGTTCTCATACACGACAAGTACCGAGTCAGAAGAGTGGGTCGGGCGGTTTTAGGTGAAGAGAAAAAGAGGTAGGCGAAAACTGTCAAATAAACGAGGAATGTAACATTTTACATGTGCATCTGCCGCATCATCATCATGTCACCGAAAGCGCTCCGAGCATGTTGCATTGAAGTTTACTCTGTGTATCCACTGCACCAAAAAGTTTGAAAAGGGACCTTGAAAAAGGTGCATTATGATTGTGCGAGCCGACAGCAAAGAATACAATGTTCGATGTTTGACGCATGACTCAATCATTAAATTTTGTGGGGACGCCAGTGCAAAGAAAAGATACAGATGAAGAGCAAAAAATGTTACGTCATTTGAAGGACACTCCTCTTATCCTAAAAGCAACAAAAAAACGATGCTATCGGGTTCTGGATACTGGCTCCATTTGTGTTAAGTTTTACCCAAAAAAAAGAGAAAAAAATGTTTTTTGTGATTGGAAAAAAGTGTCGGTGCATACAACACTGATATTGATTATTGAAATGCTATGCTTGCGTGGATGCAACTATTAAAGGAGAAATGAGAGGGATGTTATATAGCAAGGTGTACATGACATGTGGGCTTTATAGTTTTTTCTGGACATTTTCCTCCCATCTTTTTTCAGTCATAAAGCAGAGGATATGTATACAATTTTTTTTGCGACGGCACGAATCAAAATCAAAAGTTACATGTTGGGAAAAGTCATATAAGGCAAGGACGTATTTTCGTTTTTTAACGGTAGGAGGGAAATGGTGTTCGGCAATAAAAGAAATAGCAATTTCATGGTAGAATGCCTGGACTTTAGAAATTGATGCGGAGGAGGAGAAAATAAAATAAAAAAATTCTTGGTGTATCGTGTCACTCTTTTATAAGCTGAGAGTGAACATGATAAAAAACGATTTTGACTTTTTTTTCCATCTTTCAAGACAATTCTCTACCCTTCATTGGCACCCAGGCGATGTCCGTGCTTTAGTCCATGTCAAATTCAAAAAAATAAGTCGATGCACTTTAGTGCATCATCTTTCAAGACAATTCTCTACCCTTCATTGGCACCCAGGCGATGTCCGTGCTTTAGTCCATGTCAAATTCAAAAAAATAAGTCGATGCACTTTAGTGCAACGACTCAACTCAGTCAGTGCAACTAAATAAGAAAACTTTTATTACTTGGTCGCTGTTCTATGCAGTTGCATCTTTCCAAGATGTAGGAAGATATCATGTGGTTTTTATGGATTATTCTGGGCCCACTTGTCTTAATGCTGTTCTGAAAATCGTACGAAAAATGGTATTGCCAAGTAAATCCTCATTCATAAAGGCAATCCAGATTATAACCGAAAGTAATTGCCATATAAGCGCCATCTAAAAAGGATATATACGTTTTTTTGGAGAAATTTCTGTATTATTGTGCAGTTTTACGGGGAAAGTGTTATATCACTCCAGATAAAGTAGGAGATATACCGATACAAGTATCTATTATGTCAGTTGATGGTTTTTGGCACGAGCCCATGCCACATGGAAAGGCAGAAAGGAGAATTGCTGCCAACATCACAAGAGGAGGAAGGAGAGATTCCCAACAATTATTATTACAAACATGAACAAGCAGCGAGAGTATAGCTGTGTATCGATTTCTTCCCCTTCTGAATCTGATTGTGAGACTAATCTCAACAATTTGTTGTTATTACTGTTGTATATTTTCGTATCAAATGCAGCTGTTCCGCACATTCATTGTACAGGTCTCTAACACAGTGGATTGGTGAACTTGAACTTAATGCAATTCATTTACAATTCTGCTCATTTGTAAGTACAACCTAGAAACTATTCACTTCAATCTTATTCCAAGTCGAAAGTTTCGGGAAATGAATGAAATGTTTCGTGCATTGCCTTTTGTTAGGAGAGAATGTTCTATAATCTTGTAAAATCTACCACTGACTTGCGAAGAACAATACGCAATACAAGGAAATGAGGCGCAGCTGGAAAACGGGATACTATATGAATGGAAAATCGTGCTCTAGCTATTTCTAGACTTTAATGTGAAGTAGACTTCATAAAGATTTTTCCAGTTATTGTTTGTCTTTTCACAAGGAACAATGGGACACATCCAGGAGAGAAATGAGTTTTATGAGTATGGGACATGCAACGATATGCAACATGCAGGGAAGAGGCTTTTCATACAAAAAGTGATAAAAGTCTTTCATACCTCAGTCAGATTCAGTCTGGAATGAAGACATCCACTGTGACAGTTTGATTTAGAATAGGCTGACGTATGTCATTAACTACCACTGTAATTTAAATACAGCAAGCTTAGTGGTATGATAGAAAGGACAGAGCTATTAAAAACATCGAGAATACCAAGTATAATATTTATAATTGTTGAACCTTTTCTCTCTGTCTCTTGTACATTGAAGACTGTTGAACTGTAAACAAAGTCGGTCGAAAAAGATCCACATATGAATCCACAGAACAAACAAAGTGTGCATATTTAATTAGTTCTTGTTCCAAATGACGGCGACTGTGCAATGTTTGCATGGTGGAAGGAAGCTTTATAAACTGAGACGAACCGCTCCAATATTGCCGCATCGTTTGTAAAAAAGGTTTTTTTGTGCGTTGATCTCATTGTCCAATTTAATTTAATTCAGAAGCAAAAAACAGCAAAAAAGCTAATAAGGCTCAGCACACTTGGCGAGTTTTAACTGCTGTCCACCGCTACGCACAATTTGTGCTGCGTAGTAGTAATATGCGCATTGTTCTTACAAAGATTTCAATAGGGATGTTTAACATAATGATTTTTTCAGATGCAGACCAAACTAAATTTTTGTTATTACAGCTTGACTTCTCAATGAAGGATCTGTCACAGTCCTAATAAGCGATTTCCTCTTTGAAATATATTAGAGAAATGAAAACTGAAACTTTTCAGAGCACAAAAGTTTCAAGTGCGGCTACGAAAATAAAAATCTGAGTAAAATACACACACAATAATGACCTTTCATGAATATGTAATATGCATAAATGTAAATAGTAAAGTTACATGAAACATATGCTACTTCTGTGACAAATTTTTTTCACCCTTCCCATTCCGTTTTCTTCTGGTGAATGGACTCTACAGTGCAGTCAGTTATACTTTTACAATGTCTCCCTTTCCAGGAATTGTATTGCAACACCAACACCCAAGCAGAGATTAATGTGATATCTAAACCGCTGAACTAATATATATTGCAACTGGCTGAGAATTTAGATTGAAAATTATATATACATGGTCAGTCTACAAAAATGTACAAATGCGTGAGTGTACCCTGTACAGGCACACTACGCAATAAGGTGTCAGGAAAAAATCCTTCCGCATGGAGGTCACTGCATGGGTTATTCTCCTGTAGGGCCATAAATTATCTCGCTCACGTTTAGTAAAGTGGAGCGGGATGTGGTTATGTCATTTTCGTTTCAGTTTTTCCTTTTTCTCTGTTTTTCAACGGAGTTCCCTAGATTCCCTTCCCCCTGCTTGAAATGCATTCATTCTGGCCTTAAGCCAGAGACTTGGACTGTGGTGGCTTTAGGTGAAATATGGACCCTACAATCCGCTTGTGCCAGGGCTACACGCACTCAAACAACAATATCCGAATGCTTAAGGAAAATGGCTATATGAAAATGGTGTTTTCTCAACCCAGCACCAGATACCTTCTGCGTATATTTATATAAATTCATTTGACAAGTTTTCAAGTACTCGGAGTGGAATAGGAAAATAGAGAAGCTAGAAGCTGCATGATCGTGTAATTGTAAGAGATGATCAGGATCGCAAGCTGTGCCTTCTCTCCTTTCCTAGTCCAATCTAAAAAAGGGAAGGGACATCTGTGCAGCGTACCTTTTTGATCGAACAAGTAGTCCTTTACCGTATATGCTGCGGATCTGTGGACGAATCTGCAGGAAAAGGAAAATTAGGAATGAAACCAATCTTCCGACTTTTTCTGCTTTTGTTCTGTGGAAAGGGAGAGCAAAAAGTTCTCAAATTTTCGGTAAAGAACTTGCAGCTACCTTATTATGGAGTTTCCGCTTATTTCTAAAGGTAGCTAAAATTGAACTTGTTTCTTTTTTGGACTGCTATCCCCATTTTCGTCTTGTGCTGATGTTGACTGTAAAAAAATTTCACATGCTCTAGCATCATATTGTACTCAAACTGGACTAACAGAAGCCACCAGTTTTATCAAAGATCTTAGTTTTATTTTATACCAGATAAAAAAGTACATTTTGAGCTTATCCGTGTAAGGCAAATAAAATTTAGTGGTGAGGATGATACTTTTCCGTGGCCCATAAACATATCGCTGTCGCACTTTAATGTGCAAGCTAAGTAAGATTCTTATCTTTATCAGGGATGCAAGGGACAAAAACGGCAATTTTCGATTGGGTGGGATAGTTTTACTAGAGTTCCGCTAAAGAGACAGAATACCATATAAAGCTTGTAAATACACTTTGTAATATAGGGAGAATGCTGCCACATCTTTTTTTGTCCTATTAGTCAGGAGAAAAAATGAAACAGGAAGGATGGAAGGATCCGGACCGTGTCTGGAGCCTTTATATTTGATGAACGGATGCTGCACTGATAAAATATTAGTGGTCCAGTGGTACTGGGGGAATGACAGAACACAATGTAGAAATCTCATGTCTACTAGTGCATAGTCATGAGGGACAATCATACATTTTAGGGAAAAGGGAGAAAGTGTGCTTGAGTGCAACCTGAACTCTCCCCCATCTACAAGTTTTTAGTATAAATGGGTGAATTATTGGCAATATTCTGGGGTGACCAGCCTCCTCCACATTAAATCTAACACTGTCTCCGCTGTCCAACTCAACTGTAAAACCTGCAACTTTATACATTGGGCAATAATACTGAGAAGGGAGAAAATGTCAGTGGCCACAAGGAATATTACTTGAGTTCGAGCTGACTTCGGGGAATACAGTTGTGAAGAGCATCATATAGCTTCCAATAATAAGTGGGGGTGTATTGAAAGGGATATTTTTTCCTGCTTTGTAGTCTAAGCTAAAAAGTGTATTTACTTATACTTTATGTTATCTTCTATTTCATTCAGGAGACAACAAGAGAGAAAGTTGTAAAAAAAAGTGTGTTCCATTCTCTCTCTCACTTGCCGAGTTGATTGGGAAGAGGAAGGAGAGCTGATTACTCTCTTTCTCGCTTCGATGAGTTTTCCTTTCCCCCAGTAATCTGGCTATGCATTAGCACACTATGCGTGCCTCCAACTTGTGCACTTACTCCCACACGTTAGACAGAACTTTATGGGGAAACGAAGTGGATCTTCACGAAATCCGTAATGCACGGACAAAGCCCAACTTTCAAGAATTTTTGCGCTACATCATTACACTTTCATATTATCTGTTTTGTTATGATGAACTTCGATAAGTCTATATCCTTCAGTCAGCACGTACTTTGCTTGAAGCGCTATTACAAGTAGATGTGGCCAATCCTTGAAGGGACTTTGATCATGTTGTGCCTAATAATGAATGTACAACTAACTTTCTAATTTGGTGAATTCGAATGTCAGTAAAAACCTCAAACTCGAAAATACATGCTGGAATTAAAAGATAAATGCAATGTGTATCCTCTTTAGATTGCATCGTTTCTATTCCCAGTGCAATGCGTTGTTGAGTTGCATCTCACAGTCGAAAATTTTTCCAAAAAAGGCACATCGACTGAATCAAAAATACATGCTGGAATTGAAAGATAAATGCAATGTGTATCCTCTTTAGATTGCATCGTTTCTATTCCCAGTGCAATGCGTTGTTGAGTTGCATCTCACAGTCGAAAATTTTTCCAAAAAAGGCACATCGACTGAATCCGTTTGGTGCATCCCATCACATACACATTGTTCCACTGGGAATTGGAAGAAAAGTGGGAAAAACGAAGATAATATTTTTCTTGTATTGGAGTGCATCATCATGTCAAAAATGAAGCTATTGATGATCGAGTGCTTACCGCGCGCAGTTGATGTTTTTGTTGGACATGCGAGCGACGGTGTGGAAAAGAAAGTATAAACCCAAATTGCATCTTGACACTTTGTATTACGAGCGTGAAAGATAGAGATGCAGGCTTCCGGTTAAACTATATCAGTTTCTTTATGTATTGCTGTTCAAGTTGAAAATTGGCCACGTCTACGTCACTCCTGGAAGGGAGCAAAATGAAGTTATTCAAAGGGAAAAAGTGCTTCTTCCAGATTTTTTATTTGTTGAACTGACCAACAAATTTCATTTCATTCAGTTGTAAAACTACGTAGAAAAATTTGTGCAATGCTTCAAATAAATGATCGTCCCGAGGGATTTAGTTTTTGTGTTTTCTGTAAATATCAGATCCTTTAGGAAGAATGACTTGAGAGTCAGAGTGAAAATATGAAGTTGCGATGAAATCTCTTCTGTCAAAATAAAAAAGTATGTTTGCTCCTAATAACGTTCTTTACTGTGATCGATTTTTTCATAACAGAAATTGTATAAGTCCTAGGCGTTTGAGTATTTGACCATTTTCAATGCTATAAGACAGAAGACGAAGTTATATAATCATTATTTGTCGACGATGTACCTCAACTTTAGCTAACATCACACACGAACCACATTATTGACATCCAGACGGGACACAGCTTTAGGCGACCTACTCTCGTATGAGCTACTGGAGCAAAATTGAAATAATTAGCGTCGTTGAAGTTTCCGTTTTCCAATTTTGTATATTTGTAAAATTTCAAATCGTAGAAAGAGAAACATTTGCATTTGGAGGAGAGACATTTAATAAATGTTACAGGGAATAGTAATGTGAACTGCTAAGGATGGAACCAATTTAATGGCAGTAGTTCTTCTGCTCAACTCAAGTTATATGCTGCGTGTGGTCGTTTTTCTTTTCACACGGAAAATTTCTGTCGGCGATCCTTTTCACTCCGTTTTTGTTTATCCTTCTTTAGAACAGCTTACCCAAGTTTTAACAATATTCCTTAACCACTTTTACAAAAGCTCTTTCCTGGAGTAAAGAAATACGAGCTTATATGAACTTATTACTGATGCTGACAATGCTGAAAACCAGCAAGCAGCGATGAAGCAACCTTAGCCTGTCAAGCATCTTTCCAATTTTACTCATTTTTCTTTTACAAAACTTCTGGCTTGAAGTTCTACGCAGGAATCCGAACCCATCATCGATCATGTAAAAATTGGATAGTTTTGACAGAAGCGCAGCAGAACTGCATCGCTAATGTAAAAACTAGTACAAAAAATGATTAAAGAATGCAAGGTTGCCACCCATTTTTCGTCATTATCATCATTATCCCTTCGAGATTGACGACGAAACCATTAAGGGAGATTCTACTATGGAGAAAAGTCCCAAATGGGGATGGAATAGATATTGCATTCTGCATTACCTAAACAAAGGAGTCAATAGCTGGAGGGAGTCGATATTTCTCCAGAAAAATGTAGCACTTTCCGGCACTTTTCTTTTTAAAAAGAGTATACTCTGTGCACTCTGTTCTGTTATACTCCCCTCCCCCTTTCAAACTATAAAGTGATCCACGCTCTTTATAACTGAAAATGTTGCCAAAAAAATAAATTGCATTGATGATGCCTGCAATGCTATTTACAATTTAGCTCTGTTCAGTGCAACCGTAAATAAATGCACCGTTCATGCATACCCCATTGACATTGATGAGATCTCAAATGAGTATTCAATTTTAGGGTGAAACCATTCGGTTCCTTGCACCAGAGGAAATCTCATTTCAAATGTCTAGAGTGAATGTTTAAGTGTCAATGTCATTATGAAGTTACAATAAAAATAGCAAAACAAGCATTTCTGATGGAAAATATGTTCAAACGTTGATATTTTTGGTTCTTAAAATTATATTTTTTTCCGTTTACAAGATCTCCCTTGTCTGGAAAGTTTCTTTCAGTGGAAAGAAATTTAGAGAAAATTGGGGGACTCTTTTTTCACTTCCCATTCTTTTTTCAACACTCTGGGGAAATCGTACTTGAAAGAGTGGCTGGTGGAGTGCTACTGCATGCAACGTGCATCTATATCGATGTGGTGCTGGCGTGCTAAGTGCCTTGGCGTTTACATTCCGTCAGAAAACAATCTGAAATTCCCTTTCATCTCCTACTCAAGTTTTAGTAGGGGTTGGTTGCCTTCTCCCCTACTTCGTTGTCCTCTATTTTTTAGGGAGTAATGCCTGCATCCAGGACTGGTGTTTACTTTGCCATCGGAAAGCAGTCTTAAAAATGGTGCGGCATTTTTTACCATCCACTTATAGATTAGACATAGTTCATCAAATTGGCATATGGGGCTATGTCGGACGTCAGGATGGAAAAAAATGCTTTCCGTTTAATGATACTGAATCATCCATTTTCATCCTACTTGGTTGCCCCCTTTCAACTCATGGATGACGATGACTTGGTTCCCTCATTTTATTGGAAATTCTTTCGTTTCACTTTTCAATTTGCTTCTTTTCTTCGATGTACAGAAAAATAGAAGAAAAAAAGTTTTTTGTTGACAGATATGTGGCTACAACATCGCCACAAACTAAATACTGATTTTTTTTCCTTTTTCGGTACTTTCATTTGGAACTGAAACTGATGTGACTGCAGCAGCTTCGGTCACACCACAAGACACAAGGCGTGTTGTATTGTTTTTCTTCGGTTCCGAACCAGAACTTTCTGCTAACATTTTCCGGGAATGATCGCTTCAACGAGTTGCCGTCCCAGTAGGGAAAATGAGAACTGACGATGAGTAACAGTACACGAGACCCTATGAGATCCTAGAAAATGTTGAGTGTATCAGAATTGTGAGAAACCAAAAGAAAACTTAATTAATTCCCAGAGCAAGGGAAGGCAACTGCCACTGCACTACCAAAATTAGTTTCTATAAGCCA
Organism: Acrocyrtus sp. NNG-2020; assembly: GCA_027744115.1. Lineage (NCBI taxonomy): Eukaryota > Metazoa > Arthropoda > Collembola > Entomobryomorpha > Entomobryidae > Acrocyrtus > Acrocyrtus sp. NNG-2020. Next base: position 12,554 of record JAHZND010000269.1, read on the forward strand.
GTCAAACTGAAAAGTCAGGACAAGCTTACCTCCTCAACTTAACTACACGAGAAGGGCTGTGTGAACGTAGCTCTTTCAAAAAAAAATCACGAAGTCTTGCAGAAACCCTTTCCTCTCAAGTTAGTCCTAAGAACTCAGAGAGCATTTTGCTATGATTATGCCATGCCACTGTTGATTAGAGAAAAAAGATCAGAGAACAGCACCGAAGGCAGCAGTAATTTTTTGTGGCATACGCCAGAACAGCATGCATGGGATAAATTAGTTGCGCTAATTTCCATTGATTCTTCGTACACAAAAAATGTTCAACTTCCTTTTACAGAAAATTCTACTTCACAGTTCATCGTGTGTTCTTTGTGGGTGGGTTGTGAGGCTTCTTCATTAGAAAATCTGCTCTCTTTAAGAACACATAATTAAATTCCATATCAAGTCCCATATGGAAGCGCTCTAGACCTAGACCTTTTTTAAATAGTTTGGTGAGCATGTAAAAATTTCTGAGCAGAGAGGAAGTTCAATGCATGACAATGAGATGGAAATTGCTGTAAAAGGAGCTTTTAGAAAATGAGCATGAGAGCAGCGAGTGGGAGCTCATTGCGTATCATTATCTTGACCGATAAAAGATCCTGTCTAAAATGTTAGAATCAGTCCACAACTTTCTTTTAGTTTCTCATTTTGTGAGAACTAGAAAGGGTTACTTGAGGAAAAGTATGGGAAGCCGGAACACATTTCAGGAGACTATATTTTTTTTGCTTTAGTGTGGTGCCAAATGAGCTGAGTGAGTTGAATACAAATCTATTTCAGAAGAGGAGCTTGTGAACTATTCCATGTGTTGTTGATTACACGATGAAATGATGATTATAGCGATTGGATG
>JAHZND010000270.1:0-29463 GCA_027744115.1 Acrocyrtus sp. NNG-2020
AATATAGAATTTTACCTTTACAGTTAATTCAATTAAAATGTTTTAATGTTGCTCGTTTTAAATTTAGTGTAAAATGCGTGAGCTGTGGCTTTGTGCGATACGAAATGTACATAAGTATTTATAATATTTAAATGGAGATGCGAATTTAATGAGGAACTACAAAAATCAATCAATTGCTCCTCATGAGCTTAAACGTAAAAATATCAATGCAAGGTTTTGTGTGCCCCGTGGAGGGCAGCGAACATACATTTTATTGTAATAGATAAATTTACCAAGTAGTATTAACAAGCGAATAAATGTTTGCAAAACTGTATTTAATATTAACGGTATTAAAAACTCTGTGAATTTTTTTTATTTATTCGCTTTAAAAATTGTTCCTGTCCGTATTTACAATGCCAATTGCCAACTGCCATTTTTAATTGTTTGGACTTCAATCCTCAAAATGTCAAAAACAGTATTGCCGTTTTGTTCCTAATTTAAAGTTAAGCGTATCCCGGTTGTGTGGTGTGCAATGTGCAAGGCTGTGAAATGAAAATATTATTTTCCTGCAAGTAATTAAAATGTAAATACTTTTAAAATTGACTAAGCCGCTATCTCTTTAAGTGATACAGCTCAAGTTGAATTTGGTCCGCTAAAAAGCATTTTTTTTCTTCAAAATTCAATGCTGCATTGCCATATTTAGTAGTATAGCGCAGTTTGTTAATTTTTTTATACCTGTCCTATCTTAACTTTGTAAATAATAATTATTTTGACTGCTGATGATAATAAGATAAGGAATATAAATCATATCTAGAATTTTTTAAAAAATATTTGCAAAATAGTTTGCTTAGCTAGCCGCGTCGGAGTCATCAGTACCATGTATTACTAGCCAGTACTGTTAACAATGTATAAAATTAAAAGCGTTTTCGGAAGTGTCGGTAGCCGATCATACGTGAGCACATTTGACTATGTTTGAGTAAAACTAAAACTTCCGTGCTTGTACCCAATACAATTTAAAGTAGCTTCGGATAAAAAATGTTAATCTTTTTGGTTAGTGATACTTCCTGTAAATAGCTGACAGAGAGATAATAAAAAAATACACGATCTTCTACGAAAAGCGAAAAAAGCCGATGCGCGATGCTAAAATGATAACTCCCATATCAAAACTGCCATAGATAACTCATGTCAAGTCACGTCACTTCTCAAAGTAATTTTTTATATTTTTTGTTGCAAAAAAAACTTGTTAAAAATTCTACTTTAAATTACTTGTGCCTATTTTTAACATGTAAAATGCATATCTCACCACTCCTCCCCCATCCCCCTTAAGAAGCCCTTTTTTTCATTAAACTTATCTGTCAACAAAAGAGTGTTCCTTCACGATCTCACAACTCAGCATTATAACGATAGCAGTAATTGACGACCTTGAATACGCATGATTTTCTTCTTTCACGATCTATCTCACACAACAAACAAAAAAGGACTGTTTCCTTCAGAGCATCATTATAATTGTAATCATATACGAATTTATTTGGGAGTCCTTTTACAATATAATTTTTTTTGCTACTTTGTTATCGTGAGAGAGGAGAGATAGGAAGAAAAAAATATATATAATGCATTTGATGTGCTTCTTGGCCGAGTCGAGGATAAACGCATAAAAAAGGACTCGCCTATTTTTTCACTTTGCCGTTTTTTTATAAGCCATTGAGGATCTTCACATGTGTCCGCGTGTACATCCGTATGTGTGTCCGCATGGTGGACGATGATGACATATTTGTCCGTGAAGATGTAAAAAAAAAGTGATGGTTAAAAAAATTTAAATTAAATGCACCCAATTAATGAAAATGTATGTGTGCATGTGTGCTATGCAGCTTTACATGTTAGCCTTGCGAAATTGAGCGCAGAGATGAGATGAAGAGAGTGCGCGCGTTTGGTGTTACTAGAGTTCAGTTGTTGTTTGGAGTTTTTGGAGTGATGGAGTAACAATGAGAAGCGGTTATACAAGATTAACGAGTAATATGTGGAAGGTTGTAAGTTTATTGCTGTTTGGAGTTGGAGTTGCTGTAAGTAGTGCGCAGCAAGTGTCACTGGGAAGGTTTCTGAATAATGGACACGGGCTGGAGGGAGAGGTGATTTTGCTGAATGATCGGCAGTATATGATTAGGGGATTTAGTTACGATGGGGCGGGACCTGCGGTGTGGCACATGGGAATGAGGAGGGGGACTGTGGGGGTGTATAGTGGAGGTGGGATTGCGTTTAGGAATGAGGCGGGAGGATGTGAGAGATTGGGGAAGGCGTATAGAGGGAAAGATGTGACGATTACGGTGCCGGGGAATGTGAGCATTTCCAGGGATTTGGAGGCGATAAGTGTTTACTGTTTTAGGTTCTGTCATAATTTTGGACATGTGAGGGTACCGAGGGGATTAGTTTTGAGTGATGGACCAAGAGGAAAAGGAAATAGGGCTTGTAATACGGGGTACAAGCCATGCTCGATGGATGGGACGAGAGATAATGGGGTTTGCAGTAATGGAGGTGGGAGGGATGAGACTTGCATGGGTGGGGGTCCTAAGAAGCAAGGAAGGAATGGAGGCGGAGGTGGAGGAGGTGCTGGAGGTAACGGCGGGAGAGGAAGAAACAGAAATGGAAATGGAGATGGAAGAGCACTAGCAAGAGGGAACGGTAATAGTGGGCGAGGAAGAGGAAGAAATCCAGGAGGAAACGGTGGCAGCAGAGTTGGACCGGCGCAACTCGGAAGATTCACTAGTTACGCAAACGGAGTCGTTGGGGATGTAACGATTTTGAACGATAAGCAGTTTAGGGTGAGGGGATTTGGGTATAATGGAGCTAGAGGGAAGAGCACCTACTTTTTGCTGATGGAGAAGGGCGTCCCTGGAGTGTTCAGTGTAAAGGGATGGGCTGTGGGCGACGAGAGGGGAAGATGCGGTGGTTTCACCAAGTCATACAGAAACGAGGATATTGTCATCACTGTCCCAGACGAGATTAATTTGAGTAGAGAATGTTGGAGCAATTGCAGTATATGACTACGAGAGATGCGTCAATTTTGGCCATGTGAGGGTCGGGGAGAACGTTGTGGAGGGTTCGGTCGGTGTGTTTAGAGGGGGAGCGGTAGAAGACGGTGGTAACAGGAGAAGAGGAAGAAATAATAACAGGAGGAGGGGGAACCAGAGAAAAGTCTGTTTGCCATATTTCAGGCCTTGTTCAAGGTAAGGGCTCTCTATATCCGTGTACTTTCAGGATATTGCATAGCGCAGATTGTGTAACTATTTTTTTCTTATTTTTTAGGAGAGATACCAAAAACAATGCGGTTTGTCTGAAGGAAGCCGGAAGAAATGGTCGAAGTAATGAAATTACTTGCTAATCTTATGCAAATGAGTTAGCTGGAGGATTAATGGTGATGATGGCAGCGTAAATTACAAACCTGTTGTAGTATTTTTATTACATGTATTTATTTTTTTAAGCTGGTCGAATTATTTTCCTTACTAAAAATTATAGTACGGGCTCTTTGCTCGTTTGTGCTTTTCGCATTTTTTATTTACATTAGCCTTAGGTGTTTTAGTATCTAAAGACGATTTTTCGTTGAATAAGATAAAGATACATAGTAGGAGTTAAATTGACCGCTCCGTATGAGCTTAAGTGGACTTTAGGCTAACCGAAAAATGCAAGTCACAAATAATAAATTGACACGTTCCACGAATGGAGCAAAAATACATTTATTTAATTTGCAAGCACATTGTGGATATTTGGGAAAAGTAATAAAATACAGCCACGATAAAGACGGATTTTTTTAACTTCATGTTGCATTTCAGTTTCCAAGGTCCCATTTTACAGCACTTGCATATGAAGTACAGGAAAAGGTCAAAAAAATAATTGGAAAGATGTGACCTGCAGTATAGTCAGCAGCATCTACGGAAGTCGTTGTTGGACTTCTCAATTTGCATAATGTACACGCAATGAAGACAATAAAAGTTCATATGCCGTAAGAATAAAGCAGATTATCCATATCAGGATTCCATCTAGAATGTGGTGGCACTCAGTTCAAATCGGGAGTTTAATTTTTCCCGAATGGTCAGCAGTCTGCGAAACACTTTCCCTGGAAGATGTTCAGTCAATTCTCGATGTTACCCAGTGCAAATACATTCTCGTTAGCAAGTCTTCCAGTCAACTTGACATCCTCGGAGTAATTTCCAGAAAGGCCGCGACGGATGCGACCTTGCACTCACCCGACCCGGAAAAAGTTCTAAAAATGCAGGTTAATCAGATAACTGATTTAATTGACACGGAATTCTGCTTACTACAGACGTCCGGTGCAGTAATTGGGGACATAGATGGACTACTAAAGACAGGCTCCTCCTTCGTCATTATTTACCAAGTGACTAACGAGTTTGATCTGGACGTCAATCAAAATGTGAGCGGTGACACAATGACTTCAGAACGAAGACATATTATTGCTGTTATGAAGGACGAGGACGTGAAAAGCTGGATTGCCAAGATTGAAGAGCATCATAAATTCGATTCCTGAAAAAAAAATCGCCTTATCAGAACTTGTACTTTGCATAGATAACCAATTCACTCTACAAATTATTTACTGCGTTGCTACGAACTAATAAAAATCTATAAAGTGAGTTTATAATGAAAGAAATAATGAATATATTTTTTTCTAAAATCATTTCATGATTGAATTAATTTTCTTATGCATTTTATATCATTTGAACAACTTGCATAAGGATGCACAGGGCATACTATGAATGAAAGTGCTGAAGATTGAATTAATATTCTGTCTCTAATCTCGAGGTGAGGTAATCAATGACAATAAATCTTGTAATCCTGCCAAGTTTGCAATGTGAGGGAATTGCAGCACAAGCTGGAGCTGGTGCGGCCATTGCAGGCTTAACGGCGGCCTACTATGCTATGGCAAGCAGAGGTATTCAGGTAGGCAAAACTGGCTCCGTGACTTGCATTAAATTGGACATTCTTGCATTTTGTAATTAATTTTTAGCTAAATAAAAATTAAAAATTTATGTTCTTGTAATTGGTCTTTTACAAAAGGGAGAGAAAGAAAGGATGAGTCATGAAGTGGATCCCGATGCGACACCAGAAACACCTGAAAGTCGTAAATTAGAAGGAGGAGGGGATGGCCATAGTCCGCCTTTAAGTTCTGGAAACATGCTGCTGAAGAAGGAGCTGTATGAGCTCTCCGTTTTAAATGGAAGTGTTTCCGGTCTTAATGTATTCTATCAGCAGAGTCCGATTGACAAATTTCCACCAGGTTCCTTTGAGCTCACTCCCGAAGACAGCAGCGAGAGCATTGACTCGGCTTCAGAGGATAAAACGGCAAATATTTTTGAAGATGTAGAAGAAGAAATTATTCAAAGTAGCGATAATCATATAATGGATAAGGATAAGGAGGAAGGTCCAAGTGGAAACGAGACTAGCAAGATGAGTCCTCCGCCAGAGCTGATATCACATCAAAAGGTTGAAGTAGCTGTAGTCCCTTTGAAGGTGGCAAAGCGTCAAACAGTTGGGGAAAAGTGGAAGTCGGTCCAGGAAACTGGGGTAATCAACAGGACCACGTCGCCCATTTGCTTCTTCAGAAATCCGGGATTCGGCCACAGATACGTTTTCAAGACGGAAGAGGAGCCAATAAGTCCACTGGTTGCTCGAGCTTCGCAAATACAAGTGGAGGCGCCAAGTGCAAGTCCACTGGTCGCTCGGGTGTCGCAAATACAGATAGTTCTACCGCCAAGCGTAAATTTTAAGAATGAAGAAAAAGAAATTGAAGCGACTGAGACAGCAACTCAAGAAGAGTTGAAGTTGCCCCCATCATCTAAAGAAGATTGCCAGGACAGCACCCAATTTCTTCTCCCTCCGGTACCGTCAGACTCCACCATATCAGTGTTTGAAAAGGACATCAATAATACTCTCCTCCAACGCGGAAAAAGGAAGAACGACGAATCTCCGGAAAACAAAGTTTCTTCGACAGGGCATAGCAAATCATCAAAAAAGCGCAGGATGATAACAAAGCTCCGGAAAAGGAGTAGTGCGGACAGGTCTCTAGCCCGTATCATACTTCGAGCGGATCCCAATGTTTTCAGTCTTCGATCTGCTCTCAGAAGAAGGCATAAATCTATCTTTACAAAGAGGAGAGCTCCCCCACCAAAAAAGGAGGAAATGCCCTTAAAAAGTGAAACTAAAGTGGAAAAGAGTTGTGGAGAATTCTTCTCTCAAGCTTTTACGTCGGAGGAGATTGTAGGTGGAACTGAAGCGAAGCTATACTTCCGCAGGCAGCTCCAAGACAATGATAGTTTTTCGTCTGGAGGTGTTATCGAAGAGCCGCTTCTCGTTCCCAGCGAAATGAAGTTGATCTGTGGAAGATCCAACGAGAAGATTAAGCCGAAAGCATCTCCTTCTCTGGGGTCGCTTCCGGTACAAGTGTTCAGAACTACTATGAGGACTATGCCATGGCGAGTAGTGACCATGTGCGCTTTTATTGTTATCGTTTTTGGAATTTTAGGAATGTACTTAATCCATCTTAACAATCGTAGATCTTCCTCTCGATGAGATACTCTTTGCTAAAGACGATACTTAAAATTAATTCTAATTAATTTACTGTATCGTGCAAGTAACGTTGTATTAGTCGTACTGATATGATATTGATAGTAACAGTTCGGACATATTTTCAACCTGTTTTAGTGTTTACATTTATTTCCATTTTCGTAAACGTATAATATCATTTAACAAGAAAAGAGAACAGTTCAACAGTTAAAAATGAGTTGGCAATGAACACAAAAATAATAATAAGTAGGCATCATAACATTTGCTTATACCTCCCTAAAAATTTCATTTCACTTTTTTCAGTCATACATCACAAGCTAACAAAATTTATTTTTCTCATGTATACAAAAAGTTCCAGAAAATTTTTCTACCCGCCTAGCCTTAATATTTTCATTAACTGCGAAAATTATTATTTTATTATAGCCAAATACTCGTATCAGCCTCCTCGTTCCACATTTCAAAAAAGATACATTTTTTCATCAAAACGCTTCATTTAGTTAGACAGCTTTATACTCTAAAAATTACTTTCAGAACTTCTTTCTAGCACTACAGTAATAGTTTACAATAGTAATTGTATATACGTTAAAAATTAACAGCTACTGACTTCACCAACCCATTTAATCATTTTAAAGATATTTAACTTCATCTGGCACAGTAAACTATTTTTTTAACCGTAATCTGCTCAGGCAGTGGCGCACAATCCTTATCTAATCTATCCTTAAAAGAGATAGCTTTTTAGCTAGCACTACCCAGACTAATTTTTTTTGGCGACTTTTCTATATATTTTTAAAAGGAATCGCTGTCGCATAGTATAATTGTTGACTGGACTCATAAATAGAAGACTTTTGTGTTGACTTCCATCTTTAATTATACAAATATTTAGATTACACAGTATATGCATTTACAATAGCAGTTAGCTAACTGCAAATAACATTAATTCTACAAACTTTCTTTTTCTCAGAACTTTTGACTTTATCTGATCTACTAAACGTAATGAAAGAACATTTTCTGCAGTTTCTTCTTATTTTTGACATTCTGTGGATTTCATTCCTAAAAATACTAAATTCATTTACTATGTCATGCTAAAAGTTAGATCTAATTCTTTAAAATGTATTTAATACTTTATACGATACCAGGCCAGCCAAGTTAACAGTTTAAAAACTGATCTTAAGTTTCAGTACAAAGTTAGTTTTTACTACTAATTTTGTTTGCCGCGGTATTAATGAACTGCTAACCGTAAGCATTGTTTTTTTACTAAAATTGTAATACTTTTAAATCCGAAAATCACAAAGTGCACAACACAGCTCTCACCTTACACATATGTCAAGGAACACCATTTTCGCTAGCCTCAAACATACCTGCGTCCTACTTAAAACCTACATAAAACTTTTTATAGTCCTCTCCTCCAAACTCCACGCATCTCTCTATTTATCTCTCCTAATATTTCGGCTAATTTAGGTAGTTACACTTAAATCTAGTCATTCAAAAAAAAATTCGCTAAATCTACACTCGTAGTTTACGCTGTGATTTGAGTCCACACAGATTTTGGAAGCATGTTTAGTGTTTGCGTTTTTTTTATTTTTTTAGTACTACTCAACTGAGGTAATACCTTGGCGAACATTATTCCTAAGATTATTTTTTATTTATCCACAGTTCAAAACCGAAATGGGCTCCCATTCCCATTACCATTATACCCATTTCCATTCCCATTCCCATTATATCCGTTTCCATTCCCATTTCGGTAGTGCGCCTTATTTGCAGCTCGTGCCCAGGCAGCAACAACGAATGTCTCGATGTCGCACTCATTCTCTCCGCGAAGGATCTTGAAGAGTCCATTCTCGCCCCAATTACTGCCCCACGTGTTATACACCAGCTGCAATAAAAATAGATTCTTATTGCTAATAAAGCCGTCCACGTCAGAGTGCTGATGATTATTGAGCAATTCGGATATTTTATGAAGGATAAATTCCTGCACATTCTTGGCTTACCCAATACTTCACCATTGATCCCTGGTGGAACTCTTCACCCCATCCAATTAATCGAACCGAGTGGTACCCCGTGCGCTCAGTGGGGCGCAATCCAGATTTTTTGTACACTCCACCGCGATACATAAAAAAGTCAGGCGAAACTGACATTGCAGCTTCAAAAAAAATCCAAAAACAAATTAGACTCAAGACAAGACTCGCAAAAATGTGTGAAACTGATCTGATTGAAATATGACAAACGAGAAGTTAAGTTTTGTATTTTTTGTGGGAAAATGTTTAAAAGAAATAGCACAAAAAAGGTAACGATTACTCGCTCGATTTAATCTGAAGATTGCCCCGAAAAAATAAATGTGTGATGGCCCAGCACGAGCAAAATTGTTTTACGGGGGAATCTTCATTTTTTTCAGAGAATGAGTGTTGAAGGATAATTTCCCTTTAAAAATGTATGCACTTCGAGAGCCATTTGTGGCCATTAAAATTGAATGCGCTCGTTACAGATTTAGAATCAAAGTGTACTTGTCTGTGACCCAAATACATGAAGGAAGAGTTACTGGCACGGAGAAGATAAAATGTATTTTTGCAAACAAAAAAAACTATCGAAAATCGAAAAGAATGAGTGATGAGGATGATGCTAGAGCATTAGGCTCTCCTCAAAAAATAGTTTTTACCTTGAACGGGTCCATAAGTCATAATCTCGTATTTAATATCGTTTTCTCTACTGGCAATTCTGTAAGCTGGCTGGCTTCGGTACAGCTCAGTTCGACCACTTAACAAGTTAGAGGAACGGCATTGGTTGATTTCCAAAAGTGATTTAATTTTTCTGGAAATCAGGCATTTTCCATTAGATCCTGTTGACCCACTCTCATATGGGTAGCAGTCTGCGTCAACAACTCTGCAAAAAACAGTATAATTTATTATCAGCTCCGGGAAATCCTCTGTTTGCCCAGCCATCCATCCTCACTCTTCACTTCAGAATTCTTTTTATGACAAGTGCTGTCCCCGAATAAAAATGGAATTCTAGAAGCAATAACAATAAATTCGAAATTGGGCCAGTACTATTTCGCAGCTGGCAAATTCGCAGTTTTTCAAGTATTTTTTCTCGAGTACTGCGTCATTCTTTACTACTTCATTTTTTTTAGCTCCAGTTCATGCCAAGCTCTAATGTTTAGTAGCGCTCTATAAAAACATTTCCGAATATTCGAATGGAAGGTGTGTGCAGTTCTTACAGGCAATATAAATTTTCACGCTATTTACATAAACTATTTTTTAAAAAAAATGCACTCTGGCATGTAATTTATAAAACGCCCCAAAAAATTACGCAACACAGAAGTGGAAGTGGAAATTTGTGAGGACGGAAGCAATTAAAAGGCTTTTCTCTCTGTTTATGCTTATTCATGTCAACAATAGGTGCTCACAGAGCACAAGCATTTCGGAGTAAAATGGGAACATCGAACTATCGAGCCGCGAGCAATATGTTCAGCACATTTCTCTAAAGTGAGTACTCAGGAGTCCCAAGTCAAAAACTCTCTACGCGATGAGATCCTTCGCGTTCCCGTTTTGTGCACCACGCTACTCCACTGCAAATGGAAACATCAGCTTTGATTCCAAACATAAAGATTTATTGAAGTTGAGTACGTAACGTTGTAACTAACGAGCGTGGGATGTGCCCCAGCATAGCTGAAGCCATATTAATGTAGTTGCCTCCTGATAAGAATTGAGTGGAGCTGCAGACAATGCTCGCAAAAATGAATGGCTGGTGCGTTACTAGAAAAGTGTAGATAAATTGTGACGTTGATGCTCCCTCCTTTTTCGACGCTGTCAATTTCAATATGATAAATGTTCACGGTACATTTACTCCCATGATGGGTGATGGTAATGGTGAGATTCGCTATACGAAGCACGGACTGCGCCTTAAACATTCATTGTCATAGTTCATCCCATGGGCTTCCACCTGCACCGTTTTCACACGCGTTACATAACAAGTGCGTCATCTCTTCTTACATTATTTGGCTTTTAGTTCAAATTGGAGGAAAGGGAAACGAAACGGTATTTTCATACGGATAAATGCTCTCTCACAGACAACCAGCTCAATTGCTTGTTATTTCATGGGGACGTGCTTCACTGTACCAGCCAAATTGAAGTAGGAAACGGGTACAAAATTGTACAATGGCTTTTACTTGTCTTTTCGAGAAATTCGAATTGAGTAACGGAGTGCGTATGTGAAATAAGCTGCATTTCACATCATTTAATATGATCATTTATACTGAACGTCGCAATCACCATTTTGCTGATGTGTCTGTAGAGTACCTATGGTGGATCTGGAAGGATTCTCAACTTACCCATATTTCCTCATAAAATTCCACGCTCTGTCCAGGTGTCCTCCTTGACATCCTTGCTGTCCCCGACTGTTGCATGAAATTAAGTGTTGCGCGGATAATCTTAGATTTTCCACCCCCGCAGATTGGATCGCCAGCCGGTCAGCTAGAGAGAAATTAGCAAGTCAAAATAAATAAATCAATCACCCATATTTGGAAACAAACTCACACAATGACAACGCTGAACAAGACCTCTACTAGTTAAAAAAACATGTATATTTACGATTGACGATTAGTAAGCATATTTGCTAAATACCTGTAACCGCTGTAGTCGTGAATGCCCAATCGGATCCGCACCAGACTTGGTCTTGCACTGGATGAATCATATTTGGCCATTTCGTCCTAGCATCAAAAGCTGTTGGAATCGAGGTCTCATCGTAAACGAACTTTATGGGCTCCATATTTCTCACCTGACATAAAAACGAGGAGATAGCGAAAAAAGATTTTTTTGCATCACTAAGTAATTTGTACTCAATCGCATACATGCACCAGTTGCAAAAATAATCTGATGACATGTCAAAATATTCTAAATCTGGAGCAGATATTGATTGCAGAGCTGATCGTTGATCTGGGTGCCTAATAAAAATCCTATCGGATTGTTTTTTTATAACTTGGTAAAAGTCCTTGCATTCAAAATAGTCATTTTAGATGAGTGTCTCTGATAGCCCACTCAAGGAAACTCATTTTCATTTTGAGGACGTACCCCCCTCTCCGGTTCCAACGTGCCAAGTTTGTACAGCAACCCATCTGACAACTTTCTTCCCCAAAAGTCCGAGTAATTTCCGGCTGTCCAACTGTAATCTCCTTCATTTAATGTTTGGATAAGATTTGGCTCAATCACGCAGTCATCACGTTCGCACAACAGTTCAAATCGACTTGGATCCGCTGGTGACCGATCACATTTGCTAAAATACATAAAAAAGAGAACTTTTTTTTGCATGAATCCTATCGACTAAACCCCGTTTAGTACCAGCTTGCGTTTTGGCAGATCAATAAAAATTATATTTTTTGCTGACTTTACCATTGATTACAGTTGATTTTCACAGTCGCTTCGAAAGGATAATACCGGCCGTTGTAGAAGCAGCCTGTCAGAGAAAAAAATCAATGGCTTTTATCAGATTATCGCCTTCGCTGACAGTGCACAAATTATAACAGTAAAAAGGGGAATTCTGAAAAGAAACTCAGTTTTTTTCAGCGCTGTGGCCGCAATCTGTGGTAAGCTAGCATCAAGGATAACAGCTCCATTGTAATAAGTGGCTGTAGTTAGTAGGCACGTAAAAAGAAGTTATGAATTTTTGCCCTATAAGTATCACCTACATTTAAAGAAAGAATGGAGGCAAAAAGATGAGAAAAGTGATGCGTCATATTTTTTTCTTTAAAAAACGGCACAATCATAAAAACTCTACGCATAATGCTCACGTGATGGTAGTTTCATGCATGGGTTGAGTTTCCTTAAAATAGTTGCCGTTATTGTATGCTCAGCAAAATCACCAAAAATTATCAAAATAAGAATGGAAAGCTTAAGCTTGTCTTAATCTAGCTGATTCTCACTCTGACTTCGAAATGAATCCGTACTAGTTTCAGAGTAGCCGTGAGCAAATGCAATTCGACGCCAATAAGATTTTTAAAATGCCGAAAGTAAAACTAACCTAGACTAGGTTGCGATAACGTCTCTATCTATTCTGTCGAATCAAATAAGTCAATTCAGTTTAAAACGGTCATGGAATTGAGGGAGTATGACGGTAGATATCGTGACATTTGTGCGACTGGTGACGGTTATCAGGGAAGGAAACGCCGTCCATTTGCTCTGGGCAGGAGCTGCTTGTCGGACACAATCATAAAACTCTACGCATAATGCTCACGTGATGGTAGTTTCATGCATGGGTTGAGTTTCCTTAAAATAGTTGCCGTTATTGTATACTCAGCAGAATCACCAAAAATTTATCAAAATGAGAATGGGAAGCTTAAGCTTGTCTTAATCTAGCTGATTCTCACTCTGACTTCGAAATGAATCTGTACTAGTTTCAGAGTAGCCGTGAGCAAATGCAATTCGACGCCAATAAAATTTTCAAAATGCCGAAAGTAAAACTAAGCTAGATTAGGTACAGAAGTTCTCGTAAAATTTTGCGAGTCAAATAAGTCAAATCAGTTTGAAAGGGTCATGGAATTGAGGGAGTATGACGGTAGATATCGTGACATTTGTGCGACTGGTGACGGTTATCAGGGAAGGAAACGCCGTTCATTTGCTCTGGGCAGGAGCTGCTTGTCGGGAGGAAGCTCAAATCAAAATGCGAAAGTGAGTGGCAACTACTCCCTGAAAGGTCTTTTGTGCGCGTTATTAGTCGGAACTGTGCTATTCTCGTTTCTCCAGTCTCTGCTACATTTCAATCTGAACTGTGCTGATGAGAAAGAGCAGGGAAGTGATGTTCACTGTGGAAAGCTAGATCCAGTTCCAGTTATATTTCCACCTGGAAGGAATTCTAATAATGCTACAGTGGCAGCGACAGTGACAAAGAGAGAGGAGCTGGTGCAAACTAAATCCTCTGCCGCTCCCTCCCCACCCCCACCACAACCACTTGAAAAGGTTGGTGGAGTGAAAAGTACAAACAAAATTATTCCTCTCTCGTACATCAAAACGCAGTTAGAGAGATCGGAATTAATTTGGAAGCGTTCAGTGGAACGGAGACGAGCGTGGATTTCCAGGATTGGGAATAATAATCTGAGCTCGGTAAATCCCTGGGATGGGGAGAGCACCGTCTTCTTCTGGAACTACTTCACTCCATCTTTTAATTGTCCTCATTCAGTGGAGCGCGTAGGCTTCATTGGTGACGGTGGTAAATGGGTGTGCGGTCTGGAGCTGTACGAAGTGAAAAACGAAGATGCAAAGAGTGGCAGCCAGCCATGCATAATTTACTCGTTTGGAGTTGCAAATGAGTCCTCATTCGAAGATGAAATGCTGAAAAGAACGAACTGCCTGGTTTATGCTTACGACTACTCTGTCAAGAGCATTGGCTCCCCTGTAGCGCCGACAAATCCACGTGTAACCTTTAAAGCGCTGGGAGTCGCTAACAAGAACCTAGGCAAGTTTCGCACTCTCAAACATCTCATGCACCAAAATGGACACGACTGGATTGACATATTGAAAATGGACATTGAGGGAGGCGAGTACGCCGCTCTAGACAAAGCCATAGAAGACTTCCCACCTTCCCACCATTCTCACTTGCCTTTCGGCCAGCTTCTGCTCGAAGTTCATGTAGACGCAAAAATATTCCCAAAGTTTTACAAGTGGTGGGAGAAACTGGAGGCTAGCGGTCTGCGAGCATTCCAGTCTGAAGTTAACCACGTCGCTTGTGCCGTCTCCGGCGTAAAGCCTAATTTCGTTGAGTACTCATTCCTAAATATTCATGGCGAGCACAGACTGCTAAATCAAACAGTATAAAAACCATTTATTCTACTTTTTTTATTATTTAAATATGCATGTAAAAAGACTAGCTCATACCATACCCCTATTTAAACCACTCATTTGTTTCGTAATGCCCTCCTGCTAAATCCAGATCCAGAACAATGTCGTCATTTTTGTAAAACTCAATTAACTTAATTTACCGACTCGTTAATCGAAAGTAAAAATCAAGTATGATCCTTCTCCCTCCGCACATAAGAAAAACAGCGACGTGCTCTTCACATGAGTTCATTATTCATTCATTACAGAAAATTGGACTGCTGCTGAGGCAGTTGAAAGCATCCCTTTCATGCAATTTTTTCCTCCAAAGTACACATCCGCATTGTATCACACGCGTTTATTCTAGCTCCCGTTGTGTGCTCTTGGAACGATTTTGTTTAATTTTAAAACATTCCTTGAATATACAATCCTCACCTATTTTTAAAATTTGTGCATCTTGTCATATCACATCTTCTCACAGGGGGATATCTGACTCTGTCCAAAAAAGATATTCTGTTTATGTCTCATTGCACACGCTGCCTGATGCAGTGATTTTTTTTCTTAAACGTATAAATCTCCTCTTCTACTCCTTCCCCCTTTCACTAATTACATACTTCTTTAGGTTTCATCTCTTTGAATTTTTTTAATAGGGCTCTTCTTGATATAGCTGATCTATTGAAGGAAGAATGAGATGCCGTATCTATGCATGAAAACAAGTGGCTTGGCTTCTCAAGTTCTCAGCCATCACGCTCACGACTGCCACACTGGTACGTGTAATTAGGGGCCAACAATGAATTCATTATTTCACAGAAACATG
This sequence comes from Acrocyrtus sp. NNG-2020, assembly GCA_027744115.1. Lineage (NCBI taxonomy): Eukaryota > Metazoa > Arthropoda > Collembola > Entomobryomorpha > Entomobryidae > Acrocyrtus > Acrocyrtus sp. NNG-2020. Next base: position 15,166 of record JAHZND010000270.1, read on the forward strand.
TCATGGGATTGCCTCACTATATTACTGGCTCACAGTTCAGTCAGTCAGTCAGTGCTCAGTAGCAGGGAATATGCCAGGAACGGGTAACAGTCAAACAGACACATCCTCTTCGTTATCTTGTGTCTTGTTAATTTTCAAAGTGAACACATGCTGCTTTCCTCCCTGCATGATTGGGTTTACGAGATTATACGATTTCAAGAAAATTAGATTTATATTTTTCCCTGTGCGATCATACCTCAAAAAGAGATAATAATCGTGTGCTGCAGCAAAAAGAAACTCGATGAATACTGATTCATAATATGCGAAAAGTACATGGCGCGTTTATGATAGTGATTTGAGAGGAGGAGCACCTTTTGTCAACTGTCAAGGAGGGAGTCTCAAAAATATTTTTTGAGGTGGATACTCACAGTTCAGTCAGTCAGTCAGTGCTCAGTAGCAGGGAATATGCCAGGAACGGGTAACAGTCAAACAGACACATCCTCTTCGTTATCTTGTGTCTTGTTAATTTTCAAAGTGAACGCACATGCTGCTTTCCTCCCTGCATGATTGGGTTTACGAGATTATACGATTTCAAGAAAATTAGATTTATATTTTTCCTTGTGCGATCATACCAAAAAAGAGATAATAATCGTGTGCTGTAGCAAAAAAAAGAAACTCGATGAATACTGATTCATAATATGCGAAAAGTACATGGCACGTTTATGATAGTGATTTGAGAGGAGGAGCACCTTTTGTCAACTGTCAAGGAGGGAGTCTCAAAAATATTTTTTGAGGTGGATATGCTGTGACTTATGGCACGAAAAGGATGTATTCACTTTCCTCCATTTTTTACACAGCCAGCGTCATATATTATCCCCACGTATAAAAAATCAATTTAATTATTTTTAAATGTGAGTTCCTTACTGATTGACATTTTCTCATGACTCCCCCATACCTAAGTACTCGTTTTTAAGAATAATTAATTAGACATTAATTATTTCTAAATGTGAGTTCCTTACTGATTGACATTTTCTCATGACTCCCCCATACCTAAGTACTCGTTTTTAAGAATAATTAATTAGACACCTACTTAAAGTAATTTACGCTGAAGAAATTGCAGTTTTCTTTACAACTTTTTTTTCAATGAGTATAGTGACCACACACACGTCAGAGCACACCTTTTCCTTTAATAACACATGCAAATTGCTTCACTACATGTAGCCGTTGCGGATTACCTACTTCATATTTTTTATGAAGGTGAGTCGCACATCAGCAAAAACAGTAACTGCACATTACAGAGAAAATCTCATCAACGGAAAACTGGCAAGTGTTGAGGAACAGTTTAATTTCCATTTGAATTTTTGAATATTAATATTTTTTGCTAATACTACCCAATAACAGTAAATAAGTGGCCATTGAGATTCCAGCTAATTTATAGTGTGCGATAGGGCAAAAAGAGCAATAGAGAGGGAAGGCAGTTAATTTAGCTGACTAAATAGCCTTTTCACGGTGAGTTACAGCTTGGCGCGCTGAAATAGGGACGGAGAGCAGATAAGTTTTATTGGGACTCTTGTTGTTTTATGCACTTGTTTTCAGAGAAGGCTAAAGTGTTTCATTAGCAGTTAGCCATTACAAACACCATTACGAGAATTAATGGGCTATGCTGCCTATGCTCCATTAGAAAAAACCTCCGGGACAGAAATTGGACAGAGGAACAGGCGTGCTTCCCCAAGTCTCACAACAGTCCCGTTTTTTATTCCCGCCGATAAAGCAGAAAAGGCCACTAGTAATTGTGACAGCTCTTAACTGTGAGCACGAGCAGTTAACGGTAATGACTTGACATAAAAAGGAGAATCAACTAATTAATAATTGACCAAGGGGGTGTAAATACTTAAATTGCAATGTAATAAATGGCAGGGTTCCATTCGTAAATGAGCTTCGCTTTTTTGTAATTTTTTTATTGGCCCTTCCGAACTTAATTTTTTTGTATAGCATTTACTATGGCATGGGTGTCGCTTGCACATTAAAAAAGGCTGAAAATGTTCTGTGGTGGTATGGCAAAACCTGCAATTATGTTTAACATCAGTATTCCTTTCAAGTTTGTGGGCATTTATGTGAAAAATGTTGGATGTGATGAACTGCAAGCATGAAGATGCCGACAGGCGAGAAAAAAGTAGCTAAATTGGCGATTGATTTGTCAAAAAAGGTCGAAAGCTGAGGCAAAAAGGCGTGCATGAATTCGCATATTTTGACAGCATTATTTATCTAAGGTGCAACCAATGCATGAGTAGTGACTATGACCAGTGAGCACTGATAAAAAGGACACACCTGCAGAAGAATCAATGGCTATGATTTTTGCAGGTACAACTTTAACTTTTTTACACCGATAAAAAAAATTTGCATAAAGTTCACTCAGGAATATAAAAAACGGATAAATACTTACGCCCCTCTTTCGTAATCTCCTCAGGTGGTTTAATTTGCTCTTTTATGCCTAAGCAAGTGCCTGACGATCTGGACAACATCCACCAATCCTCCGACTACAGTAGTCACCCTTTCAACAAAAAATATATATTTTCCAATTTTGGCATAAATTATGAATGAGCCCATTACAAAAACATTTTTTCGTGTTTACATGCTCCATTAGCAGCCGCAGAAATATCAAAGAGCGCATTGAGCACTGATTAACTGATATATAATTTAATATATTCCATTTTTTGTACCTGTATCTCGGCGAACCTGCCAAACTGAGCACACGCACTCGACACGAGAACCACCAACACAAGGCTGAACACAAAAACGCCACTCATTTCTGGCAACACTGTTCTCGGTCTTCCGCCGCAACTTTTTAACTTTCCACAAACTCTGAATGAAACTCGTTGCCCGCTTCCTAACTCTGACTTTGTTTCATTATCCCACTTCCCACAGTTTTTGCACATGTCTCTCTTACCCATATCTTCAATAGAACTCATCAATTAATAAAATGGGGTGTCTCTCTCTCTCTCCGTTTGTCCTTTCCTTCAAGTGTCAAGAGGACTACTGAAGAAATGGCTTTTCTGCCACCAACTTCAAAATCAAATCTCTAATTGAAGAGCGCTCTTCTACCATTCCATTAACAATTTTGCACGCGCTTTATAGCTAAAAAAGTATATAAAAATATTTGTGCGAGAAAGTAGGATCAGGGACGATATGACAAAATGACAAAAATGACAGAACCACTTTAAAACTCGCTAATAAATATTTTATCACTTTGCCGTTGCTCCGCAGTTTCAGTATCTTTCTTTTCTCATCAGGATCAAGAGATGTCAGTATTTGATTTTTCCGACAGTGCAACAAGTTCCTTCACATTTTTTTTATTTGCTGTCACTTATATCACAAAACTAGTACTCTTCATATATTTTTTTAGGAGTAATGTGAGCCAAAGCGACGGGCTCTAGTATCAAGTTTCGGAATGAATCTTTTAATATCTGTTCCTTTTCATGCACACTTAATAACAGAATTATCATGTTTCTCGAAGGCATCCATGCAGGTTATACGCAGCTTGCACAGTGCAGTGAGAAGGTCGCCGTTTGCGGAGGTTGTGGCATGCAACAAAAAAAAGAAAATTTTGTATCCAGTGCTAATTCTCAGCTAATGTCGATGGGAGACACTTTTGCTGCAAAAATTTGCACTCTTAGCCTCTCTGCGCACTGAAGGCGAAAAACTGCATGAAAAGGAGCCAATAGTGGCTGACGGTGGTGCTGCGTAAGACTGTGATTAGAAACGCAAAAATATATTGCCAAGCTGCAGGACAAGATGGATGGGATTATGTATGCTGATTTGATAGGAAAAAGGCCAGGACGCCAGGCATAAATCTGCAAGGCCAAAAAGTAGAGGAGTAATTTTTTTTAGGCTTGTCCCACGTTGTTGATGAAGACGCTCTTTACTTATTCATTTTATTTTCTATTCCGATGTGAGCAAGCGACGACGATGAGACCATACGCTTGGACACGAGAAGAAAAAAGTGCTGTTGGTGCTGCTCATGCAGTTCCTGCCCTTTTGTAGGTGAGTGATATAAACACTTTCTGCAGGACAGGGACAGTAACTTGTAGGTAGGATTTTAGCCGAGGAGCAATTGCGATTCCGACTTTTCGCTGCACCTGCCTGAAATGCACACGCAAAAGTGCACACGGATTAATCATGTGGTAATACTTATTTTTAAATGTGGATTTCATTTCTATTCAGATTTTTNCTGCACCTGCCTGAAATGCACACGCAAAAGTGCACACGGATTAATCATGTGGTAATACTTATTTTTAAATGTGGATTTCATTTCTATTCAGATTTTTTTTTATTATTAGTAATAATGGGACATGAATGAGCTCATTTTTTCTTATTTCATTTTTACCAAAAAAATTTCTACATGCAGCCAACATGGAGTCACCCCAGGCGAAATAAAAATTCAGGAGGCTGTGTATTAATAATTTTTTTTCTTATGCATTATGCATTGCTAATTTTCCATGTTTCGATGTCATTTTTTAACATATTTTCCCTATCCCAGGTTACAAAACAACTTCGGCCCATTTTCCACTTTTTTTTTCTTGTAAAGCTTCCCTGGGATCGGGTGATTCTTTTCAGTTAGGTTTGGTACTTTTTTTTCGCAAGAAAAAAATTAATTCTGAAGCTTTACAAGGAGAAAACTACAGTTTTTTAAGTGCGTACAACCTAGCTGAAATGAAATTTGAGCTGAGAGAAGTGAAAACGTTTGCAACTTGTAATAGCAGTCATCTATGTATTCTAGTAGAGGACAGAGGATGAGAAGCTCTAGACAGAAGTCTTTTTACTACCTCCTTTGTGGAACTCGTTTGTCACTTGTCACTAGCCTAAGTTTCGCTGTCACACCTTTCTGCTCCTCTCTTCAGACGAGAATCTGAAACGTACTTACATCTGTTTATCCTAGTTGACACATTCATTAATTGTGATGGAAAACAGGGATGATGTGCTCGCATCTGATGGGAGACAATTCTCACAAAAATATATAATGAAGAGTATTGTGACAGGAGAGACCACAGGATTTGCCGTTTTTGCTCTTTTCGTATATTGCTATTCCGACTGAATCTGAAGAAAAAACACACAACAAGAAAAAAAATTATTAGCAATTATTTTATAAGAATGAGAGGAAACCAGAAAATATTATTTAGCTCGTTTATCATAAATAAAAAAAATATATTCATGGCTCATCCTCATTAATAATGAATAATAATATAAACCGTTTAAAGGATTTTGCCAGCTTAATCCTTTAAAAAAATGAGCAGTGTAAAAAGCCACCAGCACGTAATTGTAAATGATGAATGAGGAGAAAACAGATTTACAATTGTGTGTGAGAGATGACAAGTCAAAGCGAGAAATTGTGTTTGTTTTCTCACGCACATCATCGCAACCATATGTGAAAAGTGGTATGCGTAAAGTATGTGGTAACCAAAAAATGTGTGTTTTGCGTGTGCAATTTCATCCTGCCTCACTCCAACTAGGTCTTGAAAATGTACATATTTTACGCACCTTCTTGGCAAGCAGCAATTACAACTTGAGAGATGTGAGCTTGAGCTGCTCTTCGTCACTAGAAAAAATTTGTTTTAAATTGTGCGTAAAATACTTGTCAGGGCTACCAGTGGCAGTGGCAGTGCAAACTAATCACAATCAGAGAAGCACTCTTCTTCTGGCTCAATATGCTCACTGAATTGGTTTCTGTTTTCTTCTCTTTTTACTGACAGCGTCTTTTTTTATATTTCAATGGGAAAAAAGGAAGTAAAACTGAAATGAATGCCAGAAAATTTGAGAAAAAAAATTGCTTGAGCGATTTAAAAAATGACCTGTTTGCTATCAAGTAATTTGCATAAGCGACTCCAATTCGACGGAAAATACTTGGCGATTGTCGATTGCTGATTGTGCTTTCCGTTACAAGTCTTTTTCGCATTTTTATTTCGACATCTGAAATCGTAACTGACAGGTGCGTGGAGGTGCTGAGCTCATAATATTCTTTTTTTCAAGTTCGAAGCTACAAAAATATGTGCATCCTTAGCCATAAGGTCATTCGGAAAATAAAATAGGAGCTTCAGCTTTATCTCCCTTCCTGTTGGGTGAGTACAGGAAAGAAGGCTAAAAGCCTTCTTCGCCGTATGCATAATGCACTTCCCCATCATATTATTTATAAAGTAGAAGTACTGTTCGCATTTAACGATTCTAATCCTGAAAACTCCCTCGTTACTTATTTACTATTTTTTTACTTCAACTTTATGCTCCTATTAATTCCTTACTGAAAGGTGGAACAGACACTTTGCTTAAATTATGAAAGGGCTTTTTTTATTTCACCTCATCTTTTATAAAGCTTATTCTTCTGATTTTTATAAGTGGAAGAAAAAACGGATTTTTATTACTCTGTGTTATGAAGCTGTTCAGCCTGAAGTCAAAAAAAACTTTTTTTTCTTGAAAAGTGTGAAGTCAACTTATGAGACTAGCTATCTGTGATGTACACGTAAAGCATATCCTTTTCTCAGAGCGTTTATCTAACTGAAACGATAAGAATAAAAATTGGACATTATATTCTTTCATGATCGCGACTGACTGGTATAGTGACGATGAAAGTGAGCGCCAGGCTGTAGGGAACCAATTGCAAATTGCTAAATAAAGAGACGGCGCTCCAGGTGATTCAATAATAATTACTGATTAGTTTTTAGAGGCTCACAATTAGCCTTATATTTTTATAGATCCGTAATCCAGAAAACCAATTGTAAATTGCTAAATAAAGAGACGGCGCTCCAGGTGATTCAATAATAATTACTGATTAGTTTTTAGAGGCTCACAATTAGCCTTATATTTTTATAGATCCGTAATCCAGAAATTGAGCATAATGGAGTCTGGAGTCCGGTAAGTTAGTCTTTTTTCAGGTTATGAGAGAAAAATACAATTTTTTCTTTCGTTTGCCGAGACATTTTCTGAGCTTTTATCGCTGTCATATAAAAAATTCATGAACACCTTACACGAAAAAAGCCGGACCCGCTTTTTTCTCCTTTTCTCCTTTTTCATGCAATAACAATAACAGTGAGCGCGAAGCGGATCAGCCGACGGAAAAAAAGCTTATAATGTCATACGAGGAAAGTACAGCGTTAAGGCGCATTAAGCACAAGTATAAACGAACAACGACGAGCTATCTGACCACCAGTAAGCAACCAGTAGGAGCAATCCGCGCGAGATACAAAAAACTTGATAAAGCATTCACTTCATTTTCTCACAACAACACCACAGTTCTACAAAAGCGCGCGAGTTCAGCATGAGCTTTTGTGGAGCTTGTACTACATTAAGGGAGGGACGGCGGCTCAGGCCATGCCATCTCGTCAGCTTGTACATTTTTTCCTCTATAAATTTTGCAAATGGATTCATACGCAATGGCTAATAAAAGCGCTTTGCTTTTTAAATGCCAGCCAGATATATGTGCTATTATATTACCTGTGCGCTTGCTTGCCTTACATGAGAACTTTTTATAATAGAATCTCTGGCCAGTTAAAAAAAAGGAAAAAAAGAGTCATAATCCATGATGTATTCGAGCACTACATCCAGTCCCATTCCGAAAATGGAAAAGTTACCACAGAAAGGCTGCTCCTTTTCCCATTTCAACTAAAATAAAAAGGAAATTCCTAACGGTTTACGATGCAAAAATCCGAAGAAAAGCATCCGCACTCTCGTAAAAAAGAAGTTATTTCCTTTTCGTTACGCATGCAACCTCATCTCATCCGTGCTTCGAGTGGGGCTCCTTCTTCATCTTTTCTCTGGCCAAAAGGATTTTTTTTCTCCTTTTGTAATCGGATACGGAAGGAAATGTAATGAAAATTGGGGAATATAAGAATGGAATCTCTCCAAGGAACAAGGATTCCGGATCTCAACTCAAAAACATACAGAAGGAGGAGTAGCGAAAAAAAGACCATCATCGTGATCAAATGAAAATCGGTAAATAAACAATAGAGTTGTTCCTTTTATAAAGTTGACTTTTTACAGGAAGACGATAAAAAAAAGAGCTGAGCAAGGTGAACGGATAACAACTGCGACTGCAACGAGAACAACCTGACATGACATGCAAAAGTAAAAAAAAGTAGACGGGCACTCTTTTCTAAAGGAAGCGCTCTTTTATAGTGTTGTGCAGGCTAATGTAGTACACACAAAAACTTATTGTGCCTGGCAGGCAAAAGCAAAACGTGCAAGATAAACTTGATAGCGGAAAAAAATGTGCGCGAGCAAACAGTGAACAGAGGAAAAATAGGTGTATTACTAGCAAGCAACCCCGGCCAGTCTTCATTTTCGTGGAGTAAGGCAAAAAAGGTATACATTATTTTGACAGGAAAACGCTCTACAAAGTGTTCCATCTAGGCTGATTGATGTACCTAAAATACGCGTGTTAAATTGCAAAAACTCCATTTTCCTCTTTCTCCTACTATTTCGTAATGATCATGGATGGAAAATAACGTTCGCTATGCCAAAAGAATACCTACTACCCTTTTTGGGACTATTTTATTCTATTTCATAAATTTCCAGCATTTTTAGGTATTATTTTTTTTATCTGGATGATATCAAAGTGGCTGTTTGGGAGACACTAAGCGCGAGTTACATCAGAGTCAAAAAAAAGTTTTTTTATCTAATAATCGGAAAGGAAGAAAAAAAAGATCAAACAAGGAAAGGGGAGAAAACTGGATGATACTGGGATATATATGCTGACGTTTATTACACGTAAGATGAGACCGATGCAGTTTTCCCTTTCCAAAAATTATAGTGCCATGCATCAATCCAAGACATAATCGGCGTTAAAAGCTTTTCTCGAATTTTTATGTCTCTTTCCTCCACGGAATTTTATAAAGTCCGTTATGAACTTCAACTTTCTGGCACATAATCGCAGAAAATTTGTTCTGGGAAGATATATTAGACTAAGATTTATTATTCATATGCAGATAAAAATTGAATTGAAGGTGTTTCCTGAAGAAAAAATTGTCACTAGTGCAAAGTAGAGTTGAGAGTATCCTGTTATGTTCTTTAGGGAGGGAAAGCTCGCTATCAACAAGCACATTGAATTTAATAATGTGCGCAGTGCAGAAAATTTACGAAAAAAGATAATGGATTTTTTACTATGTGAAAGGCTCATGCTATTACTGCTATTGAAGAAACATGTCATATTTCCAAAAGCTTCTTTTTGTCCAGTGCGAGGAAGCAGACACGGATTTATTGTGTTTCGAAGCATTCACAGATTTTAGGTCCATTCATTTGATTACAATAGCGCAGCGCAGTAATGCAGCTATGATTGCTGTAATGATTGTTTGCAAAATAAGGTCTATTGTGTGAAGGTCTTCTTGATTATCGTGAGTGGCCCATTAATCATCAATACAACTACCAGTACAAACTGGAAACACAGCACGATTCTAAAATACGCTGTTAAATTATGATTTATCAGATACGGAAAGATATTCAATTCAGGTAAGTACATACGGGACAAAAAGATGCAAAATTTATGAACAAGTTTTCCCAGTTTACATTTTACCCATGAATGAACTCAATTTTAAGGGAGTATGAGGAAAATCGGAAATTATTTGCTGCTATGAAAAATGCTCCGTTCATTAATCACCTTTTAGTAGAGAGCACAATGACTTTACTTCCCTTCCAAGAGTCCAAGAGGACAATAGAGAATATGCTTATAGCAATTAGTAACAGTGTTATCTATTCTGCATCCACAGAGTACACAGATTTCCCTGTTTCCTAAATTCTAGTTGTTCTAACTATAAGTTGCAGCTTTTAGTTTCAGCATAAATCATCGTCATCTGCTTTTCAGAGCTGCAAACTGCAAACTGTGACGCAGTTGTGCGAAAGTCAACCAATTAGACTTTAACATTCAATTAGCAAAGCCTTTAAATATGTTTTCGGATGAAACCTGAAACGTTTGACCAGCTTTTTTTTCAAGCAGAAGCATAGAGAAAAATGTATTTCGTTGTATTAAGTTACAGTTGCGCGTGGTGTGGTGTGAGCAGTGAGTTTACTCTTAATCTTCTACTCTTGCATGTTGTTCGACCGACTTTTAGGGGAGCATATTAAGTTATCGCAGTACATAACAGAAGGACAATATGCCACAGTACAGTACAGTAAACACGCACATTTATCCTTGTCTACGCACATTTTCATCCCACAAGCTTTTGTTTGTTTTCCCTTCGCATAAAATTTACTTAATTTAATGGATCGCGGTAGTTAAGTAAGCTCTTTATTTGTGCAAACTCATAAAAAAATATTTTTGACCGAAGCTCAGCACATAAGCACACGTGAACTTTCCGTAAGATATTTCGCAAGGTGACTCACTCTGCACCGTATTGGGATGGAGATGTGTAGCGTAACAGCCTGCTAAAAAGCAGTGAAAATGTTTTTTAGCAAGCAAACATCATCCAAACTTTTTCAGAAGAATCAAACATAAGAAAAGTAGATTTTTGCCGACAGCCAGCAGCCTCAGCACATATATTTTTAGCAGCGTGTGTTGATGTTGACCGGTACGGATGCTATAATGAAGAGGATGCAATTTCATGAAAAATGCTGGTGAGAACGGCAAAAATTTATTTAGCTCCACACACGGCTCCAACTTCCACGAAATGAAGTAGGAAATGGGGTCATCAATTCCATGATATCGCATCTCACTGTTTGCATAATACATCATGGGAGAAGAGGAAAAACTTAGAGAGCACCGGCATAGGTGATTTTTTCCACTTTTCAAAACAAAATGTGCGTAAAAAGCATGTGAGCATAGAGCATAGTATGAAAATGCTGACAAGCACACGCACTTTGGAAGTGAGCAGAAGTTCAGAAAATAACAATGTGCGAGCAAAAGTTCGACGGAGTGAATAGCCGTCGGCTACTTAAAAGTAAAAAAATTGGCGGTGGCAACTGGTAACAGATAAAATGCAGAAAAAAGCAAATAGCAGTAGAAAAATGAATAACACTTTTATCATATTACGTACATTGTACACCAGCTTTGAAAAAAGTTAACGCACTCGAGTAATATATTCTCGTAAAGATGTGTGAAAACGAGCAGTTTACTTGCAGTAAAATGAAATGGAATTCTTTTGTGGTTACGACTCAAAGTGCAAAGAAGAAAAGCATGCAAAAGCAGAAGTTCAGAAAATAACAATGTGCGAGCAAAAGTTCGACGGAGTGAATAGCCGTCGGCTACTTAAAAGTAAAAAAAAATTGGCGGTGGCAACTGGCAACAGATAAGTAAAATGCAGAAAAAAGCAAATAGCAGTAGAAAAATGAATAACACTTTTATCATATTACGTACACCGTACACCCAGCTTTGAAAAAAGTTAACGCAATGGTAATATATTCTCGTGAAGATGCGTGAAAACGAGCAGTTTACTTGCAGTAAAATGAAATGGAATTCTTTTGTGGTTACGACTCAAAGTGCAAAGAAGAAAAGCATGCAAAATGGCACTACAATTATAAAATATCCATTTCTTAGACATTTTTTTTGCTTGCTGATGCGAACTATTTAAAAAGTGAATGCTAATCAGAGTCGGGCTTCATAATCTACATGGAAATTGGCACGTTAGCAAAAACGGAGGTCACACAATGGAATTTTATGCATACCTTTTAATTCCTATTGCCATATTATTGCACAGAGAGACTTGTAGCAGGTTTCAAGACTTTTTTTTTTAAATCAGAAGGTATGTTTTAGCTGAAGTCAATTACTGTCTGATTTGCTCAGCATCTCACCACCTTCAGTTTAGCATAATTCATGAGACAAAATGAGTATATTACAACAAAAGTATCTAAAACGATTATTGGAATATTTAATATATGCACATTTGTAAATTAAAAATTAGCCATTTGCTACGCTTAAATTTCTTGTTCTGGACGCTTTGCAGTTTTTAAAGATGATTAGGTATGTAATGTCCATAATTTATAATTTGCTTTGCTTTCTTGTGCACTCCCTCCATATTGTTACAGGCGTACCTTTCAATTTCAATTATAGGAGCCCAGAACAGAAGTCGTTTGTATGCATTCTCCGCAAATTATTTCTAGTTATGCGGGTGGGCTTGTGCACGCCAAGTTAAAAAAGCATGTATATTCCACTCAACACAGAACCGGAACTAAAGGTGCATCGCAAGTTCCCCTCTTCCCCCAGGTGATGCTTCCCACAAACAACAAAGAGAGATTAACTCATTCCCAAATGCTCAGAAAGATCATATCATGACGCAACACCAACGCATCTCTTCTGTCCATCGTCAACTTTAATCTCTTCACTCAGAATTCGCGTCGCATCATCCCATCTATTGATAGGAAGCCTATAAGGATTTAAAAAAAAAATAAATTTCATCGTAGTAATGAAGCATTTCATTATTCGATGATGCACTGCAATATTTATTAAATGATCAACAATCAATAAATTAAATCATTTAACTGCATCCTGATAGCAAAAGGGAGGACGACCTGAACAAAGCTCCGTGCTAAAAGCATTATTTATTTTATTCAGTGATAAATTATTTTTAAATTAACGGCAACTTAAGCAATATTAATGGGCTGGGTGCTTTCCAGTGAGAGTGAGTGCTGAGCCTTGTCTTGAGCATGAGCGGTGCAACACACTTCCCAATTTCGAATGTAGTAGTAATGATGAGTGTGACAGGAGTAATTTGAGTAATGCATAACTTCAACTTGAACAATAAATTGCATCCATTGTGTATTTTAATTGCTGGGAATTCATAGTCATCTTTGCATTTACCCTTGTAAATATGTTTTTTTTCACTTTGAGAGGAGGAATGGGCATGTCAGAATCCTTGGATAAACTGACAGTTTCGTCTTTTTACAAGTTGCTTGTGGCGATGATTTGCACACTCGTTTTTCTTTAAACCCCTTTTCTAAACTCTGATTCGGGTAGATTCTGTAAGAGTGTAATTTTCCTTTATTCCGCTTGCATTGTTTTGAACTTGCAGTTGTGAGCGTAATAAAAAAAGCTTTAAAGTTTTTGGCAAAGGCATAAAAAAATCCAAGTCAGAAATATCAATTACGTAAAAGTATCGTAAATAAAGCTTAGCAGGCTAAATTCCTACAGTATCAAATATCTTAATTTAATCTTGTTCCAATGAGAACTACCAGAGTGTACTACATCCTGTTCTGAAAAATTAGCATATTTAAACCGACCGCTGTTTTTTGCGCAGATATAGTATCGTATATACATTCTTAAAACTGCTTCGTATTATTATAGGTAGAGCCATAAAAATAATGGAATTCTTTGCCAAGGTTTTCACGTGACAAATGATCCTTTTTTTATAAAAAAGTGTAATTACGTATTTACCCTGACTCTAAACTCTGCCTATTTTGAAACCGGACAATAACGCACGAAGATATAAAATAAGCACGGTTATAAAAGCTGACGTTTTATTAATGTTATAACTTCTCGTAATATGATTTTAATGTGCGCCCAATCTCCGGGAGTACCATAATATCTATTAACTTTTAATGAGGCATGAGGATGGGATTCCACTCTAAACCTATTTTAAGAGAAATTTAGCCAGATCCACAATGGGAATTACGCACATAAAAACGTACTTTAAAATTTTACGTTTTACCTGGCCTTACTTATCCTCTTTTCGCAAAAAAATCGACATGCGCCTGTGTACCAAGCTGAAAGTGTAACTGACTTCAGCTTAAAAGTTGCACCAGAATGCTACGAATATGAAAATTTTTATACTTCAGCTGCAAGTATACTGCAAATGTACCTATTTTTAAATGTTTTCTGTTCAGTGCCTACTTTTCCGCATTCTTTTTATCCTAGCCTACTTTTTTTCAGTGAAAGCAGATTTATCCAGCAAAACTTTTAAATTTTCCATACTCCAAGCAGACAGTCGACAGCAGACAGTGGCGATTATGAAAAACATGAAAAAGTAAAATAGGTTAGGTGGCGGGTAGCTTGCTGTGAAAAATAGTTTTCTGAGTTTCTTAGGGACGTCCCGTCCCCGTCCCAGTCCATAGGGCGAAATCGTGATAAATATACGAGTTGACGGTGGTTAGACCAGGGATATAGAAAATGGCTGATATTAATTGATACATATTTCATGTTCAGCTTTATATACTACAGGCAAAAAAAGGGAAAAATAGGGAAAAGTATGGAGCAGGTATAGCAGGAAAAATGCGAAACAGAAAAAATTGTAAAAAAAAATACCGCCTTTTTGTGTATTACGCTTGAATGAGCTAACAAGAAAGAGTTGGTCTTGCTCCTGACATTTTGTGTCAGCTGAAGTACGCCTTCCCCTGTCATTATTTACGTATTAT
>JAHZND010000271.1:0-19529 GCA_027744115.1 Acrocyrtus sp. NNG-2020
AAAATGTGTGTAACCCCAGTTCGGTATTTTTTTCTTCTTCTTTTTCCTTTCAAAGATATTGATGGGAAAAAGGAGAGAAAGTGAAAGTGTAATGCACACTTCAAAACTTCATATAGTAGGTACATATTTTTTTGAAGGGAAATTCTCTTCTGGGAAAAAACAGCCGACCAATGCAATCTTCCAGTTGGAGTTTTCTTCCCTTTGTTCTCGGGACTCCCAATTTCATATCTGTAACGAAGAGAAGAACGCCGCGCTGCTGATGATTATATGAACCATTTGGCTGTGAAAAAATATAAGGGAGTAAAAATAGATAAGGGAAAATGTGTGTGCTTGCTTCCTGCACCAGCTATAGAATTGATACTTGTAAACTGCTCACATTAGTTGGACATAGGCATAACTGTGTATGTGCATTAAGCTCACTCCAAGATGGGAAAGCGGATCTTATTAGTTCTGTCTGCAAAGGGGAGAAAATCCCAACCGAAGCAAACAAAGTCGAGCTATATACCTTAGCGGACGTATATATATGCATGCTCGTGGCCAATCTTGCATAACGACTATGAAGGGATAGAGGCGAATCGACAGAGACATTCAAATCTATCTCTGTTGTTCCAGCCCGTTCATGTCATTTCTCCTCTTTTCTTTTTAGCTTCACAGCTTTGGGAAAACTGTGTAATATGGGAAGTTTTTTAGAGAAGGAGGAAATAAACTGGAGTTTCCTTTTTAAAAAGTTTTTTGCTACTGTTGCTTTTTCGTTGGTGAATGGAAGTTCTTCCATATAATATGCTGGAGAGAATGAGACCTTTTACATGACTGGCAGTTTTTTTTAACTGACTTTCCTTTTCCTTGAGAAGAAGAAGAAAAAAAAAACTTTACATAGTGGGTGCATACGCTCACATCATTCAATAGTGTAACAACTGTGTTAATACATTTTCTGCATACTCTGCATTTTTCCTTGGTTTTCCCGTGTCCTCCTTTAATGCTCTGCTGGCTCCAGTATCAGGAAAAATGTATATAGATGAGATGGAGGGAATTGGGAGTGAAAGGTTCGAAGAGGATGGAAAATTGTGTTGTTTGATAGATTGAAAATGGAGAGCACTATTAAAGTACAAAGTATCTCAGTAAATTCGGCAAAACCTACTTGGTTTCTGCTTCCAAAGTGAAGATCATATTACTTGACTTGTTCCGATGCGTCTCTCTCGATTTTATTTTTTGGGAGGTACGAAAATGGAATGGATTTTTTTAGGAGACGGGGTAATGATAATATGCATCATGTTTCATTTTTTGACATGGAGAAAGGGAGAATATGATGACGATGAGAAAGAATATTCAATATTCTCTCCTGCCGAAATGACAAAATGGAAAGTGTCGACTTTGGGAATATGGAAGTATAGTGCGGAAGGGGATTGGGCGGAGATTGGGAAGTTGAATCCTCTTTTTTATTCGTGATGCCATTTAAAAATTATTTTTCCCCTTTTCCAATTTAATATTTACTTTCGCTCAGGCAAATTTTCTTCGAGGATGGTCCGCTCAAGGAGAAAAGAAAAATCGATTATTGATTGAGAAAAAAATTTATTGTTCGGGAATATGACATGGAAAATTTTTTATTGTTCGGTGAAAATGTGCCTGAGTAAAAATGATAAGATTATTTTCTTTTCGGGTGACAAAAAAGGTACCTGAAAAGGAGCAACCACAGAACGGGGCTGCGAGGTCGTCTGTAGCGCAAAAGCGTACTGAACTGTCTCATGTATTTATGGCGTTATCCTCTCTAAAACATTTTTTTATTCATGAGTGATGACGATGATGAGAATTGTATAATATTGTAATAAGTATAGGAATAAATATGCCATAGTATCATCATATCTCCATATTATTGTAGGAGAAAAGTGAGCAAAAAGCGTCTTTCTTGGGAAAAGGGAGGAAAATACCAACATCATATCCTTCTTTATTGTCGCCATTACATTTGCTCTTTTGCCCCCGTATAAAATTATCATTATCTGTAGCACACAGCACAGAGGAGAGACGAACGAAGAGATCATTTCCACACTGTGACTCTTCAGCGCTTTTTACGTCTTCATCAGCACAAGAAATGCCTTCATCTTCTAAACTTCGCTGGTGTTTGTGTTTATGTCGCTACTACTATAAATCTCCGGCTTTATAGGAGCACAAGCGGAAGCGGAATACACACCAACAAATTTTCCAAATAAACCTCTATTATCTTAAATAAGACTAAAATTCAATTCGCAACTTATACCAGTGTACCGGAGAGCTCCCCTCTACTCTCTACCTATAGTAACTTTTTTTTATACCGACCTTCTTCTTCAATCTGAGCTCCTCTTCCGTCGTCCTCGTTTACTTGTGAATAGATTCTTACTTTGATAAAACGTAATTTAGCTGATTTCGGTGGGCTGTGTGCGGTAATCATTATCCCTTCCAATAACAATATCAAAATTTAATATTAGAATTTTTTCCCTTTCTCAGCAAACCAAAAAGCTGGAAATGTTTGCCTGCCCCTGCCACTGATAACAGCCCTGTCCTGTGTGGTAGAGCAAATGTACACAATAAATTTAGACTTTTGTAGACATGAATGTCCCAAACTTTGCCTATCAACATAAACACAAGGAAATGATATCGAACATTTTACCAGCAGTGTACCTTCATAGTTTATAAACTACACAGATGGTAAGCCGAATAAAGGAGGAAAAAAAGTATGAGAAGAAACATTTTCAAAATGGGAGATGATATGTACAGCCCACCATTCTCAACTAATACCGTGATCATGGCAAGGATTTAGGCATCTTTTTTCATTTTCACTCTTTTTTTTCTTAGTACAAGTTTGTCGGGACTTTAACAAGTTCAAGTCAAGCAAACTTTTTTCTCCTGTAAATTGTGTTTTTCGTATGTTTGTATGTGTAACGCAAGAAGCCATAAAGAGTGCTATCTTTTCCTTCTTCACATACTTTGAAGACGGAGAGCAAGCGATTCATTATGAAGATGAGCTTGTAAGACGACTACCGTGTGTGCACAGGATTCATTTTCATATACGCTCTTTTCTTCTTTCCGAGTCTCGTCACTTTTTTTTAAGCTGGAGACGTCTCATCTTATTAGCATTTGATGCCATTATGAAAGTGAAGCGTGTAACATGTCATCCCCGTTCCAGTTTCTTTCCAGTTCTGACTCGGTTGTTTTAATGGTGATATGTCAAAAAGTGATGCGCTAGTGTTGGGTGCTGGAAACTGGAGTGGGGCGCATGTCTCCTTTAAAAAAATTTCCAGCAACGCAGTAAAAAGCTCATTTATCATTAAAGCACTGATAATGAAACGTCACACAGGAGCAGTACATTCATTTTTTAAAGTACAGTTTTCAATTTCATGCTTGTAAAAAGTGCATGCTGGCAGCTATAAAGCACATTTTAGCTCAGTTTTCCTTATGTACATTGAAGCACCACTGCAGCACTTTTGAAGTAGGTACATATTGTGCAAACTCTCAGCAGATTTTTACTTTTTTTGGAATGACGAAAATAACAAATTTGTTGCACGATGATTTGATAACGATTTTACCGTGCACGTTTTCTTCTCTGAATACATCAATACATTGTTTATTGATAAACTATTTGTTAACACCTAACCTATCGTGAATTAATGCATTTTCCTCAGATAGAAGTGACATGCTGATTTTAATATCTGAAAGCGTGAAGTTTTTATCAGAAACTAGTTGAGAAAAAAAGCTGCAAATTTATGTACGTAACTGTAAACTCGTCCAAGAATCCATAACTGGTTCAAATCTGTCAGCATTAGGCACTCGAGCAATTCCACGGAGTACATTTTTTTAAATTGAAACTGACAGACTGACGGGTCAATGCTTACGCATGACAATGTACAACTTTCCTGCTAAAAACAGATTGTGCAATTAGAGCAGCTTACGTGAACGTAAACATTTTGCGGAAGGGATATGAATGGGCAAAAGCAGAGAGGAAAGTAAGCGAATTGAAAGCCGATTTCAGTAGAATTCCAAGCAACGTAATAATATCCATTTCTTGTCAATAAAGCGCAGTCATCACAAACTGCTAACTACGTGTCCTCTAATCACGACCTCTTATCATTTTTTATGAGGAATTAAAGGTAGTTTGCTGATGATGAGCGCGGCCACAACAGAACTTACCAGTATGCACCAGCTATACTTAAACTTAATCGTAAATAGCTCTGTTAGTCAAAACAAAACTTTTTAACCATTTATACCCAGGTCACCCCTAAACGTCCATGCGTCTCAAGGTCACCTACGTTAACTGCGTTATGAATCATCCAGATATTTTCAAACATGCGCTTAACCTTTTCCACCTTCCCCCACAAACAATAGCGAGAGCATCCTTCCGACCAATTTCCCTAGATAAAAAGTGAGACTCAAGCGGAACCATATCGGACAACTATGAATTTTTTTTCTGAAAATGATACACATCGTGAGAAAATCCATAAAGTTGTATGGGAAAAACAACAAATTTTACAACTTAATAAATGCCACACTTCCTTTTTCTGCCTACTGTGGCCGAAAATGATTCATGGAGGTAATTAAGTTCTGAGCTTTGATTGGCTGCCGCTTCTGTTTTTATTATTAATACGGGGAGCAACTACTAACAATGGCTGAGCTATACACAAAAATGTTTCAGAAAATCTTATCGCCAGTCATAACAATACACTTGAGACGTGATGAAAATTTTCGCATGTACTAGACACATTTTTCCAAGAGCTCTCTCAACAAGATTTCGGATCTTATTTCAAGTATATTTTTCATATCTCCCTCCGCTCCGATGCGGCGATAATAATGCATAAGTTTACTTGAGTGCTGTGAGATTCCACAATTTCCACATGACAAGTGGAAGTACATGTAATCTTAACAATGAAATATTGTATTTTTGTCTGCAGCGCCTCTAATCTTTGCCGTCTCTGTTGCTGCTACACTTTTACATCATTTGACTTGACCTTCTTTTGACTCGAATCTAAAAAAGTATGGGCGTAATGGATAATATGGGGTCTCATACCCTAGCTCGTACCCAACAACTGTACTTACCTCTTTTTTTACATGGAGTGGGGGCCAGCACAGCTATCAAACTTGGGAGCTACCATGTACTGATGATAATAATTCACGTAATATTCGTGAGAAATATTCACTGGACTGGACTCTGTGTGTAATTAGAACAGGAAGTTTACTCACACAAAAATTGAGGTGCATCAAGAAAAGAGGAAAACCTCACGATTTTTTTACAGGAAAAATGTGAATCAAGTTTCGTGCTCTTATATAATGAGAAGGTGCACCATCATACCACAAGATTGATTGGTCTCGTTGTAATTTATTCCCAGAAAAAAAGCCAAACATGCATGCAAATTACACACACCCTCAACGCTACAAAAAAAGCCTTTTGCTCGTTTCAACTTTTCAACTTTTTTTTTATTCCATGACTTTGCCTGTGTACCCAAGCATAAGCTACGCTAAGGCTTTTGTGGTTGGCGCTGGCATCTCCTCAACTGCTATTGTTACTAGTGCTGTTTGCTACTCCTTCACTCTCATATGGAGTCAGGAAGGTTGAGGTGACCTTCATTTCGCTAATAGTAATCACACAGACATCGTTACAATTTCAGATGCACTTTTTTATGCACCCCATAAAAACATTGTTTGGATGGCAATGATTGATGTGTGTGTACTCTGACGATTAGAGGCCCAACTAGTAGAAAACGCAGAGGAGAGAGTGGGGTGTCCCTCACAATTTTCGTGATTATCTGTTATTACTGGATGATTTCAAGTGCTTGCAATGGAGCGCGACGTGGTGTTACCACTGTCAATGTCATAACTCATACTATTTTCCCGACTAATTAATCATAAACGTATATAGTTGCTGGTCTTATCGTGCATTTTCCTGCCAATGTGTTCTTGTTGTACAAAATAAAAAAACTTTCCGTTTGTGCCCGGCTTGCACACACACACAGCAAGTGTGAGTGATGATGCTATATTTAGGTGAAGCTTCGTATAAGCAGCACCAACTTTATTATTAGGCAACAATGCAATTTAGTTGATCCACTTAATCGCGTCTAGTCATCTAGTCTTACAGGATTCAAGAGTTCGCTGTTAGGTGGCAATTTACTAATTTGAACTTGAGGTTAGTTTCACGTTTCACAGTATCAGCAGAATTTTTCTCGATGGGCTGATTGTCATAAAAATGCAATGTGGTGGTGGTGGTACGATAAGAGAGCAAAGCCATTCGTCATGAAAGCAATGTGCAAGCTGTACAGTAATTCAATACAATGAAATGGTAACGGCTCAAGTTGCAGAAATATTATTTTCCTTCATTACATTCAGTCCGAAATGGCATAATTATATCTGGCTGCTTTATAAAACTGCCATATTGTCATTATGGAATTTTCCATTCCAATTTTTATTGTTTCTTGAGAAGTAAAGATGCAGATGTGTGCAAAACCTATAATGTCAGCGAGTCAGCCATTGTTGTGCTCGCGTTTTTATATGACAAAAACCATGAAAATAAATGCACATTTGATTTTGATATCAATATGGGAAAATGTGTTGGCCAAAGTGCAGAGCAGTCCCACTGACAATTCGTGTTTTATCAAAACAAGCTTATATCGTTTACGGAGTGAGCGAGAAGATTGTAGGCAGAGTCCAACTCTTTTTTTGCAATGTTCTTTGACAATGGGCTTTTTGCCTAAATTAATACAGAGCGTTGCCAAAAAAATAAAATTCAAAATGAAGATTGCACAGGCATGAAACCATGATCTTATACAACATGATTCTCTTGATACCTTCGCTATCTCGCTTCACTTAACTTTATGAAGTAGTTTGAATATTGAGGAGAAGCGAGCAATTGAAAACTCTGTAAAGTAGCATAATCGTGTCATTAAAATTGCTGGCCGAGTAAGAGGAAATATTTTTGGTTACTCAACAAAATTAGGGTTAGCCCACTGTGAAAAATGCCCTGACATGTAACATCTGCGATAAAGCTATTTATAAAAAAAACTTATTCAAAACTGTATTTAAAGGGAATGCTTCTTTTTGTAATTTGGATTTGTTGGAATGAACTCAATCTAGGTTGAATTTTTTTTTGAAAAATGCCTCATTGCATGCACTAAGTCATTGTCATGGGTGGAAATTTAGTGAGCATGCAGAGACGGAAGTAGCCAAAAAAGTTTTAAATTCGGAAGTTCTAGCCAATGGAGCCATTTGGTCTCGCGTTTTACATGCATGTAGTTCTGTACTCGTACCAGTGATATATTACACCGTTTCAAATATACTTATCCCTCGCCCATTGTTTGCGAGCTTATTCTCAAAAGTACCTAAATACCAAGTATCGTAGCACTACAAAAACCCAATCGAGAAATCCACCCTTCTTCTCACCTGTTTTTCGTCGGCATCATGAAACTTCCAGCACGAAATATAAACTTATTATAACATCACCTGACCAATTCAAGTATGCGTAAAAATGCCGGAAGTACTATTAAAACGCACACATTCATAATAAATAAGCCAAAATTCTAATAAACCGACTCCCATTTCTAAGCACACATGTGCTCATAGTTATTGTTAGGCATCACACAATATCAAAACCTATAAATAGTTTACTGAATCATCATAATTTTTTTTCTCTAACTAGTGACCCATGAAGCCATAAAGGATTTGGCTACTGTCGATTTAATGTCACGAAGTATACCTTTTACAAAGGCTACGCTTATACTGAGAATCAGATGCGGATGACATTATATTTGTGTAGTTGACCGGCTTCCCTTTTTTCTCTTCGAGTTATGACTAGGGGAGAAATGTTATTGATGTTTCTGTCAAACCAACTAATATTCAACATGTGAGAGTAACCATGCACTTTTCTAAAGCGACTACTACTCGCTCCTAGCAATCATGTCATTATATAGCTTCGTCCATCTACAGTAAATATGCTTTAATAACTACTTAACTACCTTAGCCAACATTGACCAATACTACATTTTGCGTTTCCATGCTGGGAAGATGATACCTATAACCTGCGTCCTATCCTTTTCTCCTTTTTTTCCACTCTCCTACCCGAAAAAAACTAATAATAAAAAAAACCTTTATTATTTTTTTTCTCCAGGAGGAGAATCCAACACCAGAACGGAAAAATGAAGGAGCTTAGGACAAAAAGGACTTTTTTTGGCCAACAAAGTAACCAACTTGTAAAAGTTGAATGCGTGCGTGTTTTGTGCAAGCTCGCTCGCTCATCATAAAAACGTGCATGATGTTGTTGATGATGAAATGAAGTATCCAAGAGTCAAGTCGACACCTCCTACATCACTCCCAAGATTTATGTATTTTTCTGGCGGAGCACTATCTATATAATCTCTATTTTTTTACCTATATTGCTGGCAAAAGGAGCTTCCTATTAGTTCTCCATCTCTATTTTTTTTTATTCTGCACTAGGGTTTATGCTCACTTTTTCTTTTCGGGGAGTGGAGTGTGTCATGATGATGATAGGGATGGGGAGGATAAAGAGAAGAACGCTGCATAACGTGACTACGATACGTGAAGCTTTAAAGGATGAAAAAAAAGCTTCGTTTTTTGTCCCTCCGTCTGTTTCATAATACATATTACATTTCAGGCCGTATAGATGTGTATAGCGATAAGCTGGGAAGTATTCATATTATTATTACCTATATACAATTTTACTCTTTACGGTTTTTAATACGATTATGAGCGTATCTTTAGCTCGATGGCTCGTCCAAAAAATATATCGTTCTACCTGTTTTTTTCTATTTGAAGTCCATTTTAGGAGATCTCTTTTTTTTCTTCCCCTCTATAAACTTATTATATTATTGGGCTCAGCAGTGCTATTATTATTAGCGCTATTATTATTTCCCCTTCTTCTTTTTCCCAGTCAATAGATGAAAGAAAAAAAAGACTAAACAAAAAGGGAATGAAGGACCTTGAACAGGTTGCTTTATCCTGTGATGTGAAGTTGAAGTTTTTTTTTCTTTGTCGCATTTGGAGAAAATATAATTGGAGTGGTGATGTGAGTGTGCTGTGATGTGTGATGGCTATGTACTATTCACTACTAACAATCAATCAGTCTGATAGGTGAAGAGATGAATGGAGAAAAGAAATATATATTGGAGATGTACTATAGTCTCTTCTTACTAAGCAAACAAAAAAATGAGTAAAAATCGAACTGAGTAAGATCTCCTGGAGAGAATCATGACATTTTTCATATTCTCTGATGTATTTCGTTTTGATGGTTGAAATCAGTTGAGAAAATCAAAAAAGAAATGTGTATATTTTTTGTTGGGGAGAGACAGATTTGTTAGCAGGGGGCTGAATCGCATCCCAAACTGAAAACTGCAAGTCAGCCCTGATAAAAAAATGTAAAGCAGGTTTAGCATATCATTCTTTGCAAAAGATGAGCATACTACAATCTGTGATGGATCACTCAATGATTTGAATTGGGAACGGTAGACGAAAAGAGGATTGGCTTAGTTTTTAGTCTGCTATCGTATCGCCTTTGAGCATTTGGAAAAAAATATATCTCTCTGAATTGATTCACAGATAATTAAAGATTACGAATTATGCCATGATGATGGCGAGCATTTTTTTAATGTTTACGCTCTAAACTGATGACGGAGCCCAACCTGTCCATAAGAACCTGTGCACGGCTTACCTTCACTTCTTTTCTTACTGCAGACAGGTAAATTATAAAAATTTTTGTAGGAAATTGAGGAAGCTCCTTACAATATTTATGCTAAGTGGGAACTCATCAAGACTGCTATCATTTAAAGAATGGAAGGACAGATTTATCAACGCACAGAGGTAAAATATGGAGAGAATTAGAAGCAAAAAAGGGAGAAGTAAGTGCAAAGGCATGACACTTTTATGCTAATGCATCGTA
Source organism: Acrocyrtus sp. NNG-2020 (assembly GCA_027744115.1). Taxonomy (NCBI): domain Eukaryota; kingdom Metazoa; phylum Arthropoda; class Collembola; order Entomobryomorpha; family Entomobryidae; genus Acrocyrtus; species Acrocyrtus sp. NNG-2020. The sequence goes on from JAHZND010000271.1 coordinate 9,905, forward strand.
CCTTAGGACAGTATTTCTTTACAGAGTTCAGTGCAAGTTGACAGCTCTCCTCTCTAAAAGATATCAAGTGTCTCTTCCTTTCATGTGTCTGCTTGTCAAGACACTCAGTACTCGTATGTCTTGAGCCACGTCAGAAAAAAAAATCCATATAAATCTCAAGTGATTTTAACGTTTACTTATTTAATAGGTATTATTGCAGCTCTCTATTTCGCTCCCCTCCCCACTTCGTGAAAATTCTTCCTGGACACTTTTGAGATTATTATTGGTCGTTACTCGTAAATAATTTCCTCTCTTTTGCCTATTCTATATACTTTTTTGAGGGAATATCATGAAAAAAGGGTGAAGGAGAGTGAAAATTCTTCCTGGACACTTTTGAGATTATTATTGGTCGTTACTCGTAAATAATTTCCTCTCTTTTGCCTATTCTATATACTTTTTTGAGGGAATATCATGAAAAAGGGTGAAGGAGAGTAATATTGTCGATTTTTTTTTTCATTTTTACTGACACGCACAAAGGCAAATATATATTTTTGTTGTATGATTGTGTAATTAAGTGCAATTGCTAACCAAGCGCAATATAGTTTGCCCCTTTTTACGCCTACGTATATATCGGCACTCCTTTTTACTCCTCTAGGAAATTACATTTCGTTTGTGTCCTCGATCTTTTGTTCATCTATTTACGACATGAAAGCTACTTTTTTTAGAAATATTACGTTCCTTCACACAAATCACTTCTTTCTCTCTTTGTTCCCTTCTACTGCCTTTTCCCTTCTGTTCGGGGGTATAAAATGCAGATGTGATGTGCAGGAGTTTTGCTGGGGTGCGCAGAGCAGAAACAAATGATCCTACTTGCAGAACACGACAACAACAGAAATGCATAAAAAAATCTAGGGAAAAAGCATTTCCCTCAAAAATATACGAGACTCTCTGAGCTACCTTTTGGATTTACTTACGTGCATATTTCTCATATTAAATGTACATGGAAGGGTATATGAGTGTTCTGGGAAGAGAAAAAAAGAAAGGGAAACGAGAGAAGGAGAATTTTTTTAATTTCCTAGCTTGAAGCCCATGAAATCTCTCCGTGTGTGCATGTAATTTCCTCCTGAGACACATTCAGGTTTTCTCCGTGTGTCACATTTAATGCTCCTAAAAAGTTATATTAGTCTCACTCTCAAAAGTCTCAAAGGAAAGAAAAATACGACGACTCGAGAATCGCGAAGAAGAAGAGGAGGAAGTGGAAACCGTCTTTCTTCTTCTTCTACATGACAGAGTTGAGTGAGTGTGTGTTTCATCGTCCGTGTGTCCGCATTCTTAAAACTCGTCACATGCATAAAAACCCTCTCAGTACTCAAAATAAAAGGAGGAAATTATTACGAGACACACAGGCAAGGGAAATAAAAAAGCGGCAACAAGAAAGGGAGAGGTGATGTGAAATGTGATGTACTACTTGGGTTCCCCTGCTGGTATACCTCTCCTTAATATGCAATATTTTAAACGGCGCGCCATATTATGCATCTATCTTGCAATATGTTGTAAAAGTTTGTCCTTATCTCTTTTTCTGTAATGACAACTGTTTCACCTCCGTTTTTACGACTTTTCCCCCAACAAATGTCATGTCGAAAAATGTAGATGAGAATGAAGTATTTAAAACAGGGAGAGAGAGCTGAGAGCTCTCTGCACTGTTCATTCTTTACCACTTCACCTCCTCCTCCACCACCTCCAGCTCTTTGGGGAAGAATAAAAAAAAGTTAATTTGAAAAAGAGATTTCTCTTCCTCTAGATAATTTAATATTGAGCAAGTCGACCTTCTTTTACGACTTTTCCATTAGCTCCGTGATAGAGAACAGTTTGACATGGGTGGAATACAAATTATCATCAGGGCGATAGCGATGATGATGATTCCACCGCGATCACCCCACACACAAACACACACGCAGTGAATCTCGCAACGCAGCAGCAACGTTTTCCTTCTCAAATAACTCGCACAATGTGCACATTGCACACACTCTCCGCGATATTTTATTTTTACAAGCCATCTGGACAAGTACAGAGTACAGAGTACACCAAGAACCGAAATAAAACGCGCAAAACTCCACATCACCGTCAAATCACCGGTGGAGTCAGATAAAGCCTATCATAATCACACATGACATGGGCATATATGCCCATTGAACTGGAGATAAGTAGTGTGTGCATTTTCCCCTTTTTCAAAAAAATCCTTTTTTTGAGCCGCTATTTACTCGCGAGTGAATAGTGAATGCTTATTCAAACTCACTCACTCAAAATATTAGAATGGGCGAGAGATGAGGACGACGACGACGATGATAATAATTTGAAGATGATGCTCGTGTTCATCACGGAGAGAGAAGTTTCCCTCATCCTTCCATTTTTCAATATTTCCCCTTTTCTCCCGGCTTTAATTCCATTTTCCTCGTTTTTTTTTCCTTCCACCAGCTCTGCAACATCTCTTCCGCTCGCAATATTCCGAAAAAGTAGCTTTTGCTCGTAAAGCCTTTTTCTTCATCTTCCCGTCTTTATCCATATATTTAAACAGTTAATTTGGAAAAGGTGGAAGCAAAAGCTGCACGCAAGGCTCTTATCGACATTATGAATTTCATATAAAACTGTACGCCAAGAATAAATAGAGTTTCCAGCTATCTCTCTGTTTCTCCTCCCTTGCATTTACTCTTAAGAAGATAAGCCAAATATTAAAATAGAGAAGGGAGAGCTCTGCTCTTCATTTCTTGGCTTTTCTCAACTTGGAAAAAAACCGCTCAGCTCATATCAAGAATAATATGGAGACAGCAAGATGGAAAAAGAGACGGATCGGGTATATGGCATACTAAAAAGCAGAGAGTGAATATATTTTTTTTGTGAGGGAATGGGATAGAAATGAAAATACGCAAACCTCACGACATGACTAGGGAAAAAAAGTCAGTTTGCACAACCAAAATAGCTGGGCAAGTATAGCTTTTTTTTTAAAAAAAATATGCTTGTCCTGGTAGATTCTGGGAGTTGGATAGTGGTTAGGGCTCTGGAAATCATTCATAAACTCTACTTGACGACTCCACTCTACTCTTTTCCTTTTATATTCGACCTCATTTTTATTCAAGCAATCTTCTTCAATAATATGAATGAAAAAATTGCTGTAGAAAAAGAGAGAAGATATTCCTCCTTCTCATTTCATCACTTCTCCCCTGATAAAACACATAAATTTACGCATTTTTACTGCTTTTTAAAGCATATGCATAATTTTATGTAGTGGGAGTGTGATTGGCTGATTGCATTATGCATATTATCAGTTTTTTATAGATGTATTTTTCCGAGCTTCACTTGTATCGGGTTCTCCCAAGAAAGATATGTTATTAACTGAGAGTGAACTTGGGAGAAGGAGACGCTCTCCGTAGATGTTATTGCCTGTTTATGATGTGTGGAAAATCTAGTATGGCCAAGTAGCTAGGAGCCAGTAGCTTGCTGAGCTTGCATAAATTCATTTTTTTTTTCATTTTTTCATTTCAAGTACTTTGCTAGAAAATCCCTCTCTCTCCAGTTTGGAAGTTAATGTATCAGCAGAAAATGGAAAAAAAATCTGAAAGGGAGAAGAGAAACAGAACGAATCATTTATTTGGTTGGCTCGTCTCTTACTCCTCAGCTTCATCTCCTTTTTTTACTCATTATTGGCTTGTAAACATATTTATTTACTTTAGTGACTTGTCCATGCTTATGCTTCCAAGCATGAAAACTTTTTTCACTTCGATTTCAGGCAGACACAAGGCGAGCGAGACGAAAGAAGAGAGAGAGAGGAGAAGAGAGAGAGCTTTGGATGATGAATCCAATCCAATCTTACGAAATGAATTTTTTCTATTTACTCTTGGTTGGCTGCACAGAAGAAAAGAAAACTTACAAATCTAATCTTTAGAATGGGATTCAATGCTCAAGTAGAGACATTATTACTGTAAAAACAGAAGAAAAAATGTCTGCGTAATGCATCAATAAGAAAGTGAAGGAGAAGATTACAGTGTCTGCACTTTATTCATCTTGTGTCGTTTCCATCCCCAGTGCAGTCTCTGGCTGTGTGGAGCAGAAAAAGGAGAGAGACTACACACAGGACTCTTTGTTAAATTGGAATTGGTTTTTCTTGAAAAAAAGAAAAAAAGTGGATGGATGGATGACTGCTGGATATAGAGTTGAATTGCTTCAGCAGAGCACATAAAAAGTGATGTGTACGGTTGACTATTATGTACATATGCTTTCATATATAAGTTTGTCCAGGACGAAATAGTTAAGTTGAAGACCTTGTTTGGAAGTTTAAGGAGGCTAGAAAATTGTCAACTTGCAGTCAGTGACGTGAAACGTTTCACAGTGAAGAGGAGTACAAAATGTGTGACTCCACGGATGGTTGATGAATGCTGGAAGGGATTCTCTGGACTCGCATATATTCCCCTCTCGCTTTTTTCTTTGCAACAGACGAGTAGCTCACCATCACCCACCATATCATCATATTCCCTCTAAACCACTCTGCTCCGCTTTTTGGGTGACTTTAGCTATACCTAAAAAAAATTTCGACTTTTTTTGTTTCCACTTTCCTGTCTCCACTTCAAATTGTCTTTTGTTTTCGATGGGGAAACTTCAAGTTTCTTTCAACCTGAAAATACTCCTGTTATGTAGAAGCTTTAAAACAGTGAAGAGCTCTGCAGAGACTTCCTGCTGAACATGCACAGTTTTATATTTCACCTCCTCGTTTTTTTCATTTTTCTGTAAGCCTTCTGATTGCTGAACGTGCAGAGCTAAAATGCAAATAATTCTCATGATGTGAAAAGGATTTTTTAATACATTTCGCTCCGCGTCCCTCTCCACATTCGGTAAGTTGGAGTGTTTAGGCACTTACATCATCGCATCATAATATCGACTTTTTTTGTGTATCGTGCTGTCGCATACGGTTCTCATGAGAGGATCGCTGAATTGAAAGGGGTATGCCTCAACTTTCATAATATGAAAAATATGACAGATTTTTTTTTACTTTTCTATCGTTATATACAGCACACGTTTCAATAAAGCTGAGATTATTATGTTGATGCTCCAGAGTACGATTTTTCTTCTCTAATTAAGCGTAGGCCTGAAAGACTAGCAACTGCCAGCATGTATACAAAATACTGCTTTATTATTTTGAAAGGATTTTTTTATATATGTACTTGAGCACGAATAAAATATTTATATTTGAGCTTTCAGCTCCTCATCTCCGCGGATGGGATATCCACTGCTTTATTATTTTTAATGGGGACGGTGAAAGATAACTTCCAGTTTGAGCTTTCTTTTGTCTTCTTGGAAAATGACAGAATGATTTCACTAAAGCAGTTTTTTCTCCATTGGAGACAACATTTAAAAATAGAGCTTTGTGAAAAGGGATTCGAATTTGTTTTCCTTTTTATCGATTTCCTCAACATTTCTCCCATTTATGGCAAAAGTTCGCTTTCCAGCCCTTAAATAGATATATCGTAATAGGGAAGCAGCTTCAAAGAGAGGATTTTGCAGCGCACACAAAACTCGAATGAGATGAAAGTCTGGTTGTTATAGAAAAAAAAGTTGGGGGAAAGTGGATGTGTAAGAGGAGCGTAGGAAAACGCCTCAAGGGCTCCACTATATGTGCATGTAATCCAAAAAGCCTCTTGAAAAATGCCGGGTGAAGTGTACTAGGTATTTTAATGTCAACTTCCGAGCAAAATAGAAATGGAAATTCCTGTAGCGAGTTACAAGGAGGGAGGAGGAGAAGCTTATCATATCATCCAGTTTGTTATTGTGGATGAGTGAAAATGCTCAGAAGTTTTGCGTCTCAACTTGGCAATTTGATGATTGTAGGATGCCTGTGATGGGATGTGATGATGGTAATGAGGACGAAAAAAGTTCCGACTTTGAGTTTCCAGTTGTCCAATAAAAATAATAATAATCATAATAATGTAGCAAAGTTAGCAAGACTGTGTCGAGCAAGTTATCGTACGTCGGGAAAGCAATATGTATGTCAGCAATGTACTTACTCGGGTAATACATTTTTTTCTGTTATTGCTCCTAATGCATTTTCTCTCACCGCTCGTCTCCTCTCTCCCCTATTTTCCATAATCTATCATCTTTTCCCACTGCTTTTCTTAAGGAGACTTGAAGAATATTGCATTTTTTCAAGCTGTTGATGATGGCCCTTACAATACCACACTACTGGAGAAGACACATACCAGCTTTCCAGGAGAAAATTCGGAAATGGAAAATTCTCGTATTTTTTATAGTTTGAAGCAGCAAAAACGCGTAGTCGTTATATATTTCGAGGAAACTCTATAAACCGGAGGATAATCTCATACCGGGCTTTTATTCTATCGATTGGATATTTCCACAGGTTTTATATGGAGCCCTGTCGTTACAGTGGAAGGGAGAAAAAAAGGAGAGAAACCCGCGAAGCTGGGAAACGAGAGCTGAGTAAGTGTAGAGCCACTGCACCATATAGCACCATCACCTGAATGAAAATCGATTTAAGGGAAAACTTCGTTTCACACTTTTACCTATTCATGAAGGAAGCTACATGTAGGAAAAAAACTGAAGACTTTTCCTAAACTCATATGGGTGAAGACTGAAGATGGATAGAACAAGGGAGCTGAGAGAGCACAAGTGGATGTTGATGCTGATGTGAAGGTGATGATGAGGATGGGAGAATGCAAAGAGATGATGTGTTTTTTTTCTCCGACAAAATTTTTTTTTACTTCATCATCCTTACTTTATATCCTTCAATTCAATCCATCTTTTAGGTGAAACGTGTCACTCGTACAGAATTGAAATTACTGTTGTAATGTTTTCTTGTTACCAAAAAAGAGTGTCAGAGATAGGAAAGCGTGAAATGAAAAGTTGCCATCTCCGTCATCATCGTCATCGTGGGGGAACGGAATAGCAGGAGATATAAAAAAAATTCGGAAACAGGGCCTTTTCTGATGGCTCACGGTTCATCTACCATCTAAATAGGAATCTTTACTGCCACTTCTTTATTTCATTTCAGTCAATACTCTCGCGCTCATTTATATCGTTCTTTTTTCCAACGAAAATTGTGATTCGGTGGGACTGAGTAGCTCACAGACTAGGGCAGTTCTTGTTACTGGCGGAGGATGAACAACACTCATTTCCATTTCATGTCAAAACTACGAAATACGATTTTTATTATGAAATCATTGCGTATCTCTAAGCAAATGGGATGTTGAAATTAGAAATTTCTGCTAAATGTTTAGAAACAAGTCTCATTTCGAGTTGACTTATATGTTAGCTCTGCCTAGATGAGAGGCTGGCGCAGTCCAACCCACCTATTTCATCCTAGCTCTGTTTTTTACTGATAAAACTTTTTCTATTTTTCAACGCTAATTGCTTCTTTCCAATGACAATGGGAAATTGAATTCGTTTTCAATTTCGCTGGCAAGAAAGAACTGACTGGCTCTCCGCACTTTGTAATTGAACATTTCACGTAAAAGTTTGGAGGCGAGATGTTGTAAGCCCTCAGTCTACAACGGAAATAGAAATTAAAAAAGCTCCGCTACACATTGTCGTACGCATGCTTGAAAAACGTGATGACTCTGGGAAAGACAGGACACGTCGAAGCCTTTTTGAAGGTACAAAAGGAGAAATGGCATTTTTGTAGTCAAAGTCGCCACCTAATTTGCAAAAGTGAGCATGTAATTTAGTACACAAACTCATAAATTAAATGTGGCAAAAGGCTACAGGGCTATTTGAGACGTAACCTAAATAAGCTTGCAAAATTCAAAAATGGAATTAGCATAATGATGACAGCCTACATTATAGAAACAACTTAACAACAATTACAGTCATTAAACAGGGGAGTGACGCAATTGCAATTAAATAAATATACACATTTTTTGACCTGCATTTATCCTTTATTCCAATTTGATCNTGATGACAGCCTACATTATAGAAACAACTTAACAACAATTACAGTCATTAAACAGGGGAGTGACGCAATTGCAATTAAATAAATATACACATTTTTTGACCTGCATTTATCCTTTATTCCAATTTGATCTGCACACAATGCCATCATCATCATTCACCACACTGGCCATTTCAATGCTAACAACCAAAAAATGTTCATAAATGTGCAAAAATACAACTCTTTAAGATTGTTATCAGGAATAATTTGCAGTCATAAAATAATATCCATATAAAACTACAAAGTTTTTACTAAAAACAAAATATGGGCTCATAAAGCTGCACAAACCAAGCTTGACAGATAACATGTCTCATTCACTCATTATTGCAGTCTGCTAAAACGATTTCGTTAAAATTACACTGTACACACGATAAATGCAATACACAAAGTTCGCCCACGTTTGCATTCACACAGCTTACTGAGGCACAAAATCTTTTTATGTTGTAAAGCACATCCCGCAGCAAGGCAAAAGCGTTGTTTCAGATAAGACTCGGTGATAAGCATGAGTAACAATATCTTATCGTTTCAATACCTTATACCAAGTGCCTTGGCAGGCATAGCGGATTCCACTCTTCTGTGAATATTTTTTTTTGCAGTAAGTGGAATGGCACTCTCATCTCTCATGCATACAAGCACGGCAGTTTTTTTTAGTAGAGAGGAGCTGCACAAAGCAATTTCCATTTTATCAGCGGCAGTAAACTGCATGAAAGCCTCTCTTGTGCTGTGATACGAATAAAAAGTTGTGAAATGACCAATTTAGAAAACCTAATGGATTTTACTACATTTTAAATATAAATTAGTGTGCTGTGTATACCTATTTTCCTTTTTCTGCTGCTATTACCCACATCACTGAGTTATGATGATAAATGTACACTCAAAAAAATGTTAAAAGCAGTTGCTGACGACATTTTTACATTTAAACCTCATAATTTTCAGAAGTTTCAGTTATAAGAAAATGCAATAGCGTGCAAAAATGATGAGATGGTTGCTGATGATGGCAGTGAATGATTTTAAAATAAATTGCTTTTTACTTTTTTAGAAAAATGTAATATTTCTTGCTCATCATTTACAAAATGCGTAAGAAAATATTGAACATTATAGCCCTTTTGAAGCATTTTTGGTTGTGAATTTAACGAAAACGCATTCACGGCTGTAATATACCTTCACGATTATTTTGCTTCTTTTTGGGAGTCGCTACTGCGATGACGCATAACCAGTGGACCATGCAAACGGAACTTACATGTACAAAGCGATAGCGGTAGGCATTTAACTAAGCACGTTTAAATATTTATTAACAGGATCATTATTGCATTTACTCATTTATCTTCTCGAAATATATATATTTTTTTATTACTGTGCTCGCCGTGTGCTCATCCTTCCTCTCACTTTACGTTTCTCTTTTTATGTTTTCGTAATTTTGTTGGTCATTTTACACATTTTTCTTCTCCTTCCTGTCTTCCTTTTAAAAGTCAGCCAGTTGGAAATGGAATACCTTTTTTGTTTTTCATGACGGCGGTGGTGAACATGAGTCAGCTTCCTTTTTCTGTGGAATATGGGGTTACTTGAGCTATGAGGGATATTTTAAGTTTAGCTCATGCTCGGCATGAGCTACTACATTTACTCTGTACGAGCCTCGTGGGCTCATATTCATTCTGG